>PISX010003621.1:0-134404 GCA_004024625.1 Mellivora capensis | reverse complement strand
AAAGATTTTACTTTATTTATTTGTCAGAGAGAGAGAGAGAGAGAGCTAGCACAGGCAGACAGAGTGGCAAGCAGAGGCAGAGGGAGAAGCAGACTCCCTGCCGAGCAAGGAGCCCGATGTGGGACTTGATCCCAGGACGCTGGAATCATGACCTGAGCAGAAGGCAGCCGGTTAACCAACTGAGCCACCCAGGCGTCCCGAGACACCAGCCTTTAAAGTTTGTAAAGGTAGGGGCGCCTGGCTGGCTCAGTTGGTAGAGCATGTGGCTCTTGATCTTGTGGTTGTGAATTTGAATCCTGCATTGGGTGTAGAGATTAGTTAAATCATTTTAAAAAGCTAATAATAAAGTTTGTGGGGCGCCTGGGTGGCTCAGTGGGTGGCTCTGCCTTTGGCTCAGGTCATGATCCCAGGGTCCTGGGATCGAGCCCCTCATCAGGCTCTCTGCTCAGCGGGGAGCCTGCTTCCTCCTCTCTCTCTTCCTGCTTCCCTGCCTACTTGTGATCTCTGTCTCTCAAATAAATAAATAAAATCTTAACAAAAAAAGTTTGCAAAGGTGATTTAGGAATGTTTGCTACACCCCATATAGATGTATATCTTTGCCTAGAATGGGGCTATAACTTGGATTTGTTTTACTGATACCGCATTTTCTTCCCTCCCTACAATTATGTTGTGGTAGGAATTTGAGATAGGGCATCTTCAGGAAGATGTGGACATAGTTTTATCCCTTCAACTTTAAGGTTACCTCAAGTGGTTGCTGAATGACTGGAAAACCTAACCTCTGTCTGACTTAGCCTGGAAACTCCAGGCTTTGATAAAATGCTCATTCTTTTACACAGTGTCCTTTAGGGGTAACCCTCTCGGGTCCCCTCCCTTCTCAGGAACTTTGTACTATCACTTTGTCATTGCTCAATAAACCTTGCTTTGCTGCCTACCAAAAAAATAATAATAATAAAAATAAACAATGTCCTTTAGTTTGGGAAATAACTCCTAACTAAAAGTAATGAAATATTTGTAAGAAGGAAGGAAACGATGAGGCTCAGAGAGATTTTGCAGGCCTGTGGGGTGGCTAGAGAGAAGATGGCAGATATGAGAAAAACGTGTCCTATTTAAATTTTGGCTAGAAAACTTGGTAAATGTTTGGCACAGAGAAAAACTAGGTTTGTAGCCTGAAATAATCATATAATAGTCCTGACAGTCTCTTTCTGCCTCATTCCCCTTGAAAGGAGGAAATTGAAATTCATATTTATTCAAAATAATTGGTTCGCCATCTTGAAGAGGTTTTTAAAAAGTCTTAATTCTGGATAGCCAGCTTCAGTAAAATAGTTTGCTCGCTGTTGGTTACTTGAACATTCCCAAAATAAAGGTAAATGAAAATAAGATTGACTGTTTTTAGGTAGCAGTGGTCTTTCCTGAAGTTCTATTAACTGTTTTTCCTGAATTCAGATAGGTCTGTTTATCTAGGAGAGATTATTACTGTGTCAGTCTGTGTGTATGTACACATATATGTGTTGTACAGGTGCTTCCCTTCTCCCCAGCCCTTTTAGAGTTGATGGCTTTGTCCCTGATTGTTCAGTATAATAGTTTGCAGATTCACTAAGAGAGCCTGTGTAGTAATGCTTGCTTTATTTTTTTTTCTCTTTCACTCTTGTTTTTACTTTTTTTTTTTCTTTGTGATGTGACATTTTCAGCTGATGTATTGAAAGCAAATCCTTCTAATTTGGGAGCCCAGATCACAAGAGTGAGTTTATCTTCTAGTGTCTTTAGCTGTATATCTTTTTTTGTGTGTGTCTTTTCACCCTTTTCCCCCTCCCAATTCAAAAGATTTCAAAACACATTTCATAAATATTAGATAAGAAAAATTCCTCTGTCTGTTGAACATCATGCCCTTCCACAAAGCAATGTCCACTTTATATTGGGTCAAATTCCTTTTCCTAATGCTATTATAAAAGCATAGGCTAATGTATGTGTTTTGTTTTGGTTTGTTTTCTATATTATCTAGTGTGTTGGAAATAATTTTAGTTCTGTCTTCATTGCAGATATGTCTGGACTTTGTCACCAGTGTGTCATAGCACTGTTCTTTTTTTGGTTGTTGTTTTGTTTTGTTTTGTTTTTAAGGAAAATTTATATAGAAGTTTCTGAGAATGAAAAACCCATTCTTTATCAGGATTTTAAGCAATAAATTCTCTGACTTATCTCTATTTTCCCTCCTCATCCCCTGGATGTTCCTCTCAGGGCCATGACGGAATGAAAGAGCAATACACATTACTCTCTCATTTCAGCAGACTGACCAGACGCAAGTGGTCAGACTGCTGAGCTCTGAACATGCGAGCATTGGAAGATGGTTGGTTTGATAGTCAAAGGAAAACTGTTGATGCTGAAAAGAAATCGCAGCACCTTTTTATGGTGAAATAAAAGTATGCTTTCTATTTGTTATTTTGATTCAAATAACCTCCCCATGTAAGCTGTACATTGCTTTTCAAGATCTTACACCTGGGTAATTTTCTGTACTAGCCTAACCCCTTTCTGTTCTCTTTGGCTTGTGTTATTGCAGTTTATCTCATGTTCTGTTTGTCTAGTTTTGCATCCTGGAGGAGCAGGTGATTAAATAGTCCCTTTTCTTTCCTCCTAGTGTTCTAAAATTTGCTTGTTACTTCTGAAATCATTTAATTTTGCCCCATAAAGCAAGTAGTATGCTCTCCTAATTAGAAATGCAGGTACTCCAAGTGTCTTATCCAAAGTAATCAGCCATTGTGTTTTCAATTATTATAAGAATATAACAGTGTATTCTATGTTAGCACTGTAACCACTGATTGAGGTAAATATTCTAAAGGCCTTGTTTTCAGGACCCCCAAGTTATTCTAAATCACCCAACCTCTATTTCCTTTTTTTTTGTTACCCCAGAGATTGAAAGATCTTAAGCAGAGAGAGTTTGCTCGAAATGTCTCTTCAAGATCCCGTAAAGATGAGAAGAAACAGGAGAAAGCTCTTCGGCGGCTCCATGAATTGGCAGAACAAAGGAAACAAGCTGAATGGTGAGGATATTTTCTCTCAGAGGGTTCTACAGATAGTTTTAATCCTTAAGATTTAAGAATTATAATCCTTATTAGTAAATCTTTCTAACTGAAAGCCTATCTGTTATTTTAGTATAATATACTGATTTTATGAATATACACTTCTGAGGCCGTATCCTGTCTGTGACTTTAGCTACCTAAGCTTTATGCCTCAGTGTCCTTCTCTGTAAGATGGGAGATGATAATTAACAATTTACTTGTTGCAGTCATTTTGAGGAGTGATTATCTTTACATCAGAAGTGCCTTGTAGAAGGTGTTCAGTGAATCAGTAAATTATACAAATATTATTGTTCCCATTCTCCAACCTATGTTTTATAGAAAAGGACATATATCCCAGTATTCTGTTTTATAACTAAACAGTATGGGGCAGAGACTCAAGTCAAATTCCTTTTAAGTACTGTTCAGTCTGTGCTAATCACTGAAACCTAGGGAATTCTATTGGTTTATTTCTCTGCAGCTTCCTGAATTCTTGGGTGTTCTTTTAAATCTTCCTTCATGATTCTTGATGATTATCAGTTTGGGGGCTGGTATTTAGCCTTTGGTGGAGTTTACTCCACCTAAGGCTGAATTTCCAAGCAACTAGTCTTGGAGGACCCAGTCTTTGAGCATCTGAGGATTCATGAGGTATGTGCCTCGATCAGAAAGACTTAGCCCTCATGTTTGTTTTTAATGGCTGCCCAGGACCAAAGGGAAGAACTGGCTATAGGGGAAAGAGAAACTATGATTGGTCCTTCAAAAGTTCACAGCCAAGTTCCTGGACTTACTAAGTTACAAAGTTCATTTTTGTCTCAGGATGCTTTTTTTTTTTTTTTTTTTTTTTTTTTAATTCTCTAGCATTTTGGAGGAGAAACCACAGAGTTTTGAAACATAGTTTTGAGACAGAATTAACCAGTGATCTCTAATGTTGAGTTAAGCTGCCTATAAACTTGTTCTGATTCCTTCTTTGGCAGCTTTTTATATCATAACGCATTCCTCTTGGGCATATTGTGAGGGCAAGGGTATCTCTATATAAAGTATATACCAGGTCACTTTCTAATTTGGGACATATTTTAATACATGTTTTCCTTCAGAGGTGACTTGTAGTTCTCAGTTTTATAAGTAAGCAGTTAAAAGATGACCAAGTAATCTCTTGAGAGAATAAAAGAAGGTTTTGGCCCATCACCAGGTATTTCATTGTCCCAGAATTAATTCATGACCCCATAATAAGTGTTGTTGAAGCAGTTAACATGGCAAAGACTAAGCAAAAGAACAAAATAAGATCTGTTTTTATTCAACTTGAGGGTCTCTTTGCCATGGGGTAGGTTTTGTGACACAGTGTAAGTGTCTCTTGCTATTTAAATCTTTTGGGTTCCTGTCTTCCATTAGCAAGAGTCTAGATAGCAAGGGATACCATGTTATCCAAATATATTTAGTCTCTGAGTTTAGGATATCAAGTAGCTAGGGATCAGATAAAAAAACTTCATTCAAACAGATATGTATTCTCCTCACTCTTGAATTTGGCTTGAAAAACACCTCAGATGAATAGTTCACACACTGTAAAAATTTCAGACACGACATGAGTTTAAAACACTGGCTTTGAGCCTCCTCCCTGTTCCTGTTTTCAGAGGTGGGAAAGCGTTTATAGCATCATGATCCTTGTACAGAATGCCCAGAAATTACCACAAAACCAAAGCAAATGCTTTAGTTTGGGAATGGTGGGGGTTTCTGACTATTGTTAAACTCAAAGTATCCACATTTTTACTTTTTTTTTTTTACTTTTTTTTTTTAAAGATTTTATTTATTTATCTAGCAGAGAGAGAGGAGGAAGCAGGCTCCCTACTGTGCAGAGAGCCCTATGCAGGGCTCGATCCCAGGACCCTGAGATCATGACCTGAGCCAAAGGCAGAGGCTTTAACCCACTGAGCCACCCAGGCCCCCCATATCCACATTTTTAAAAATAAAATTTTAAAAATATGGAGGAAATCAGAGGGGTTTTAGCTGAGTGAAATACAACCTTTGTGAGAGATGTTCAGCCATATGTTTGATGGCATACTGATGGGTAGGATATTTCAGTACGGAAGAACAAGGTTGCCTGGCTGGCTGAGTTGGAAGAGCACACAATACTTGATCCTCAGGGTTGTGAGTTCAAGCCTTATGTTAGGTATAGAGATTACTTAAAAATAAATAAACAAACTTACTTTATTTTTTTTTAAGATTTTATTTATTTATTTGACAGACAGAGATCACAAGTGGGCAGAGAGGCAGGCAGAGAGAGAGGAGGAGGCAGGCTCCCTGCTGAGCAGAGAGCCCCATTCGGGGCTCGATCCCAGGACCTGGGATCATGACCTGAGCCGAAGGCAGTGGCTTTAACCCACCCAGGCGCCCCAAACAAACTTACTTAAAAAAAAAAAAAAACAGATACAGGGCAGGTCACCTTTACTAGGTGGTGACAACAGAGTATTTGAGCTGTGTGATACAGCTTCACTTTTTAAATTTTAGACTGATTAGAAGAAATAGTAACTGGCTGGTGCTGGGAATACACCTAGTTAGTAGAAAAAGAGAATGAGACTTTGCCTAAACTCACAGAGCAAGTTCTCTTTTTCACACAGGGCTAGGAAACAGCCACCACTTAGTGTCTTTGAGGCCTACTTATGAACGGTAGAACATAAGAGAGAAGTGTTTTGTTTTGTTTTTTAAGATTTTATTTATTTATTTGACAGAGATCACAAGTAGGCAGAGAGGCAGGCAGAGAGAGGGAGGGAAGCAGGCTCCCCGCTAGGCAGAGAGCCCGATGCAGGGCTTAATCCCAGGACCGTGGGATCTTAACCTGAGCCGAAGGCAGGGGCTTAACCCCACTGAGCCACCCAGGTGCCCCAGAGATAAGTGTTCTACAAGAAGTATGAAATGTACCTCTAAACTTTTTTTTTCATTTTTCTAAACCACTGTGTAGTGCACCTGGAAGTGGTCCCATGTTCAGACCAACCACGGTGGCTGTAGATGAAGAAGGTGGAGAGGATGATAAAGATGAATCAGCTACAAACAGTGGCGCAAGTGCTGCTGCCACTTGTGGCCTGGGATCTGAATTCTCCACAGATAAAGGAGGCCCTTTCACTGCAGTACAAATCACTAATCCCACTGGACTGGCACAGGCCCCTGGGTTAGCCTCCCAAGGCATCAGCTTTGGCATTAAGAATAATTTAGGGACTCCACTACAAAAATTGGGAGTGTCATTTTCCTTTGCCAAGAAGGCTCCTGTCAAACTCGAATCAATAGCATCAGTTTTCAAGGACCATGCAGAGGAAGGGACTTCTGAAGATGGAACAAAAGCTGATGAGAAGGGTTCTGACCAAGGACTGCAGAAGATGGGAGATTCTGATGGTAACAGTAATCTTGATGGTAAAAAAGAAGATGAAGACCCTCAGGATGGAGGGTCCCTTGCCTCAACGTTATCTAAGTTAAAAAGAATGAAGCGAGAAGAAGGAGCTGGGGCTGCAGAGCCAGAGTATTACCACTACATTCCCCCAGCACACTGCAAAGTAAAACCAAATTTCCCCTTCCTACTCTTTATGAGAGCCAGTGAACAAATGGAAAGTGATAATAGTATACACCCAAAGAATGCCTTAGAGAGCAAAAAAAGCAGTTCTCCCAAGCCTAAAGGCTGTATCAAGGTGGCAGCAAGCCAAGGAGCAGAGAAGACAGTTGATGAAGTCCCTGAGCAACAGACGGCAACCAGCATCACAGAGCCCTCAGAGCCTGGAAGCAAAGCTGAGACAAAGAAGGCCTCAGGTGGGGATGAAAGTGAGCAGAATGTAGAGAGTCCAAGTCAGAAGGGTTCAGAGAACCAAATATGTGAGTCTAACCCTTCTAAAGAAACCTGTCAGATCATCCCATCAGGGAAAGAAAGCCAGGAGGGACCCAAACATCCTACTGGTCCCTTCTTTCCGGTTTTGAGCAAAGATGAAAGCACTGCCCTCCAGTGGCCATCAGAACTCTTAATTTTTACCAAGGCAGAACCTTCCATTTCATACAGTTGTAACCCTTTATACTTTGACTTTAAACTTTCAAGGAACAAAGATGCCAGAGCTAAAGGGACAGAAAAACCAAAGGATGCAGGAGGCTCCTCAAAGGACCATCTCCAAGGCCTTGATGCTGGTGAGCCAAATAAAACCAAGGAGGGGGGAGAGATTGTAGAACATTCCTCGGGAGGCAGAATGGATGCATCTGCTTCAGGGTCTGGCTGTAGCAGTCTGAATAAGCAGGAACTTGGGGGCAGCCATGGGTCAGAGACAGAGGACACAGGGAGGAGCCTTCCTAGCAAGAAAGAACGATCTGGGAAGTCCCACCGACACAAAAAGAAAAAGAAGCACAAAAAGTCAAGCAAACACAAACGGAAACACAAGGCTGACCCAGAAGAGAAAAGCTCTAAGACAGAGTCTGGGGAGAAGTCTAAGAAGCGCAAGAAACGAAAACGAAAGAAGAATAAGTCATCAGCTCCGGCAGATTCTGAACGGGGACCCAAACCAGAACCCCCTGGGAGTGGTAGCCCTGCACCGCCCAGACGACGGCGGCGAGCTCAAGATGCTTCCCAGCGGAGGCCCCTCCCGGCTGAAGAGGGTGGCAGTGGCAAGAAGGATGAAGGTGGGGGCGGTGGCGACTCCCAGGATCACGGTGGCAGGAAACACAGAGGTGAGCCTCTGACTACATCCTGCCAGCGAAGAGCTAGCGCCAAACGGAGCAGCCGGTCCGGCCACCGGAGTCGCCCCAGTAGTGGAGATGAGGACAGTGATGACGCTTCATCGCACCGGCTACACCAAAAGTCTCCATCCCAGTACAGCGAGGAGGAGGAAGAGGAGGAAGACTCAGGCAGTGAGCATTCCCGTAGCCACTCCCGGTCGGGCCGACACCATTCCTCACACCGTTCTTCCCGACGTTCTTACTCAAGTAGCTCAGATGCTTCTTCAGACCAGAGCTGCTACAGTAGACAGCGCAGCTACTCTGATGATAGCTACAGCGACTATAGTGACCGATCTCGAAGGCACTCCAAGCGCTCCCATGACTCTGATGACTCCGACTATGCCAGCTCCAAGCACCGGTCCAAACGGCACAAATACTCCTCTTCCGATGATGACTACAGCCTCAGTTGCAGCCCGTCCCGGAGCCGCTCTCGGAGTCACACCAGAGAGCGCTCGCGGTCCCGGGGCTGCCGCAGCCGCAGCAGCAGCTGTAGCCGCAGCCGGAGCAAGCGGAGAAGCCGCAGCACCACGGCCCACAGCTGGCAGCGGAGCCGAAGCTACAGCCGTGACCGCAGCCGCAGCACCAGGAGCCCTTCCCAGAGATCGGGTTCCAGGAAGGGGTCATGGGGTCACGAAAGCCCCGAGGAAAGACGTTCTGGTCGTCGAGACTTCATCCGCTCTAAAATCTACCGCTCCCAGTCTCCCCACTATTTCCGATCAGGCCGGGGAGAAGGTCCTGGGAAGAAAGAAGATGGCAGAGGAGACGATGGGAAAGGAGCAGGTCCACCCTCCCAGAACAGCAGTGTTGGTGCAGGAAGGGGGTTAGAAGGTGACTGCAGCCCCGAAGACAAGAACTCTGTCACTGCCAAGCTGCTGCTGGAGAAGATCCAGTCAAGGAAAGTAGAGAGGAAACCCAGTGTGAGCGAGGAGGTGCTGGCCACCCCTAATAAAGCCGGGCTCAAGCTCAAGGACCCCCCGCAAGGTTACTTTGGGCCCAAGCTCCCCCCGTCTCTTGGAAATAAGCCTGTCCTTCCACTGATAGGGAAGCTCCCAGCTACCCGAAAGCCCAACACCAAGAAATGTGAAGAGTCTGGCTTAGAAAGAGGGGAAGAGCAAGAACAGTCAGAGACAGAAGAAGGGCCTCCAGGGGGTAGCGATGCCCCATTTGGACATCAGTTCCCTTCAGAGGAAACAGCTGGCCCCTTATCAGACCCACCCCCAGAAGAGCCAAAGTCTGAGGAAGCTACTGCTGATCACCCTGTGGCTCCACTAGGCACCCCAGTGCACTCGGACTGCTATTCTGGGGACCCCACCATCTCCCATAACTACCTCCCTGACCCCAGCGATGGGGACACCCTAGAATCCTTGGATAGTGGCAGTCAGCCAGGCCCTGTGGAATCCAGCTTGCTGCCTATAGCGCCAGACCTTGAGCACTTCCCCAGTTATGCACCTCCCAGTGGGGATCCTAGTATTGAGTCGGCTGATGGGACTGAGGATGCTTCCCTGGCCCCCCTGGAGAGCCAGCCCATCACCTTCACCCCCGAGGAGATGGAGAAGTACAGCAAGCTCCAGCAGGCCGCACAGCAGCACATCCAGCAGCAGCTTCTGGCTAAGCAAGTAAAGGCCTTCCCCACCTCGGCTGCCCTGGCCCCAGCCACTCCGGCCCTGCAGCCCATCCACATTCAGCAGCCAGCCACAGCCTCTGCCACCTCGATCACAACTGTTCAGCATGCCATCCTGCAGCATCACGCGGCGGCAGCTGCTGCTGCCATTGGAATCCACCCCCACCCTCATCCTCAGCCACTTGCCCAAGTACATCATATTCCCCAGCCCCATCTAACCCCTATTTCCTTGTCCCACCTCACTCACTCAATCATCCCTGGTCACCCTGCCACCTTTCTCGCTAGCCATCCCATCCATATCATTCCTGCCTCAGCCATTCATCCTGGACCCTTCACCTTCCATCCTGTCCCGCATGCTGCCCTCTACCCCACCCTGCTTGCTCCACGGCCTGCTGCGGCAGCTGCCACCGCCCTCCACCTTCACCCACTGCTTCACCCCATCTTCTCAGGTCAGGACCTGCAGCACCCGCCTAGCCATGGCACATGAGTTGTGGAATGGAAGCCCAGGTAGGGCCAGGGAAGGTGACCCATGTATCTTCCCTCGGGGGTGTTGAGCCATTAATACCAGCAAGTACCAGCTGGGATGGGCAGTGTCTGACAGCCAAAGAATCAAGTTTTGGCTTGCAGGGGTGGTTTTAGATTTGAGGTTTGCTTTGGGTTTTACTATCAGGGATTTTTTTCCCCCTTCTCCCTTTCTGTTTGTCCCTTCCTCTCCTGTGTTTCCAAGCTAGGGAACACCAGTAAGTGCTCCTGACCCCTCTGCGGCAACATCTCCAAACTGTCAAGTTTGGATACTCCTCTCCTCCCTCTACTTTTTATCCTCTGCTCTTCCCTTCTGTAAATTTTTAAACATTCTCTTCCTCTCTGGCTGGCAGTTTGTCCATCTGGTCCTGCCCGCTCAGTGTCTTTGACCATCCCTTGGTGACCTTGTGCTGTCCCGGGTGAGGTGGAAAGGGAGTCTGATCTGGAACCAGATGCTACTCAGGCTGTTATTCAATCCACTTCCCACACAGAGAGCCACACTTTTGGCCCTGTTGTCCTCATGTCCCTCATCCCAGAAGAGATACCTGCATATCCCAGAAAAAGATCCTATCATGAATAGAAGCTGTGCGAAACATAAAGTCGCCCGTGTGCTTCCCCAGAGAGGAGCTCATGTGTCTGAAGGGTGTATTTTCTTCTGTCATGTTGATGTTTCCTTCTTAATTTATAGGATTTTTTTTAATGTAAAAAATTGCACTGAACTCTATAAACGTAAATGCTGCTTTTTGTAGCTCATATTAAAAAAGGTTCCATATTTGTAGTATACTGCAATAATATTTTTTACATCCAGCTCTTTAAGTGATCCTTGTTCTGGTGGCTTTGTGTAAATATGTTTGCCCTAGTTGAATTAAGAAACTTTAAAGGTTATAAAATGAAAACAAAAAATAAAGTATCTGTTTTCTGCTAGATGCAAAAATGACTAAGCATGTATATTTTATCAAGCTCATGTATTTTTTGAAGTTATGAACTATAAAAATGTTAAAACAACAAAAAAAGAACATTGTTTAACATCTTTTGCTGGGATGAAATGCTTAATTAATTTGCAGTAAGTGGTGCCCCCAGCTCTCGGATTTTTGAACTAATGGGCAGCAGCCAGCTGGGGGTGTCAGAGGGATCCTCAGTTAGGACATCTCCCTCGTGCTTTGCAGTTTTGTAGAGAAACAGGAAGACCCACAGAGGAGGAAGGAGAGATTATAGAGCTTTATTCTCCGGAAGCAGTGAGATTCAGAGTGATTGTCCGGGGCGGTTTCCTGGGTTTCCTGGGTGCCTTGCTCCAGGCAGTCTGTTTGCCTTCCTTGTACTTAGCCCCCTCTGACAGTTTTTTTTTTTAATGTGCCTTTTGGGTTGGCTAGAAACTGAAGTAGAAGTAGACTTGAGGATGATAGAGTTGGGACAGTTTCTTCCTTCTCATGTGGGGAGGCGAGCACATTTATAGATACCGCAGATTCTTTTGCTTCACAGTTTCCATGCCTTCTGCCCAGCCTAGCTGAAGCAGTGAAGATTTATTTTTTCCTTCCATGACACCTACCAGAGGTAGTACCACCTCAGTTCCTCTTCCTCCTCTTGCCTTTCACCTGGGCTCTCAGACCTAACACACCGACCCGTTTATATTGCAGGTCTCGTCTTTGGCGCAGTTAGCAGTTCCCTCCATATTCTTGTGGCTAGAATT
The DNA here is from genome assembly GCA_004024625.1 of Mellivora capensis. NCBI lineage: Eukaryota > Metazoa > Chordata > Mammalia > Carnivora > Mustelidae > Mellivora > Mellivora capensis. The sequence goes on along the minus strand of PISX010003621.1, from coordinate 122,790 downwards.
GGTTGGGTGGTCACTGGACAGGAAGAAGCAAACCCTGCTTACTTGGCCTGAGGCTCTGTGTTCTGCCTTTCTTCTCAGATTCCTAAAAGAAAAAAGGTTTTGAGTTTATGAGAAGCAAGTGCCGGGCAAACAAGGCTCGTGACTGAGCCTCCCGCCTGTTCAGGCTCCTCATCCGATCAGAAGCCTCACTCTTGATAACTAGCACTGGAAAGATGAAATCACCTGTTTGAAGTGAAGGGACTCATTTTTCTTTGCTTTCAGCCCATGTAAATATTTAAATAATACAGTATTAACACTTTTGTGCTGCTTCCCATTAGCTTGTAGATGGAGCCATACTCTGGCTGCCTCTCTCCCTTCCAGGGGGCAGTTTTCTGTAACTTTCAGAACAGTGATTTTAAAACTTAAAAGAAAAAATAACCTATCCTTACTTACAAGCATTACAGATTGTATTTAACTTTATCACATATGATAGAGATATATATGCTGTAAAATTAGGGAAAGGAACTTTCTAATAAACCAATGATTTGTGGAAACGGCAGAGTCTGTGGTGATTGTTGTCCCATCTGCTCAAGCTGGGAAGGGATGGCGTTATGGGTCACCAGTAACATTTTGTGAAATGATCAGGAAATTGATTCTTGTGAATGAGTTGCTTATGATGTTTGGGATTGAGCTGCTCACGACAGGCTGCCCGAGTAAGGGGGAAAAACTGCTGTAGAAGGAAATAATCGCGGTTAATTTTCTTTCGGTCTTAAGTGGGTGTCTTGGAATGTGCACCTCCTTTCCACTCTCCCACAAGAATTCTCTTCCGTGTCTCCTTTTTTGCTCAGTTTAGATCTATAATCTATGTGCAGTAGAACGTAGGGCATGTAGGTGCTCACTAAATGGGTTTGGGATTTCTGGCTTGGATTTTTGGAATTTGGGATGAACTTCAGAGTGATGGGATTACAAGTCACCTGCCTGGCCTTTGCCTTCCAAATGGAGTTTTGTATACCCTACCAGTCTTCTGTTCTCCTTAACCTTTTAATAGTACACTGCAGTGCTTGAAAGCTAGCTGGTAAAAGGAAATGTGCTATAATTGTTAGAGCAGATAAAAAGCCTCTGTCTACTCTTCTGTTTAAAAAAAAAAAAAATCACAAAAAGCAGAGAAAGTTAAGCATCAAAAGCTAACCATAGATTTACAGTGAGAAGCTTTCCTCTCTCCCTCAGCCTTTCAGGAAGGAGAAGTACAATGTTTCTTTCCTGTTCTCTCATACAGCTCCCCTTGACTGGAGAGAAGCTGTTCAATTTGAACCTTGGGTTGGATGCTGAGATCTGCCTATTTTCCTAAAACACCAAAATCCCTGCCCAGAAAGAAGGCATGTTAGGAAATAAAAGTAACTTTCTGAACGGGCAGGGTGCGGTGAAAGAGGCAGACTGGCCTACAGAGAACGCTGGTAGGGGGAGATGTGTGTGTGGCTGTGATTCCAGTGAGGTTCTTTCAGCTCCCTGCCTCAGCCACCCGAGCTGGAACACAGACATACTCCCTCTCCTGCACCCTTGATACTAAATTGGGCCTCGTCAACCATTTCCATTATTTGCCAGAAATACCTTCACCTCCCCTTTATCAGCTCTTGTCTGAATTACTGAAGCATTTTCCTGGCTGGGCTCACCAGGATCTAACTCCCCATTCCATGTGAACTTACTGGCTTTCAAGAATCTGGGTGTGATTCATTTTATAGTTCCTGCTTCCCAGTAGAATTGTAAGCTCAGAGAGGACAAGAACTGATTCTTACACTTCTTTTATTATTTTTTTCTTTTCTTTTTTTTATTTTATTTAGTTTATTTTATTCTTTTATTCTAAGTCCCTTAGAGTGTTTTACATAAAGTTGAACACATAGTAAACATTTTGACTATATTTTTAAATATGAACAAAGAAAATATTAACTGCGGATTATGCAAGGATTTAACAAGGAAGCATCAAAGATGATAGAGGATTTTTATGTATCCACATCATCTAGCTCAGTGCCAGGCACATAGAAATGCAATAATTTTTTTTAAAAGATTTTATTTATTTGACAGGGAGGGAGGGAGCAAGCACAAGCAGGGAGACCAGCAGAGGAAGAGGAAGAAGCAGGCCTCCTGCTGAGCAGGGAGCTCAATGTCTTGAACCCAAGACCCTAGGATCATGACCTGAGCTGAAGGCAGATGCTTAATCAACTGAGCCACCCAGGGGCTCCAGAAATTCAGTAATTACCAACTTAATGAGCCTTAACAAAACTTTGGATTCATTGAGGAATTCTAGGACTCAGAGTTGATGGGATGGGAAAGTGGGAGCAACAGATCAACACTCGTCGGCTACTGTCTCAGAAGGGAGATCAACCCATCCCTGGCTCAGAAGGGACACCCATGAAAAACCGAATTCTCGAATACCAAACTTCTCTCCCTTCCCAAATCCGATCCTTCGCCTATTTCCAACTTCAGCTGATGGTACCACTGTCCTACCAGAGAGCCAGGCACCAAAGCTTTGAATTAACTTGGGCACCTCCCTACCACATCCAGTTACAAATCGAGTAAGGGATAGGATTTTGAGCTGGGTGCTGAGGTTGGTGAATTATGAGGGGAACAGAAGAGCTGAAAGGATTCCAGGATGGCACAGGATAGCTGGGCAGTCAGTAGGTGGCTCAATCGGTTAGGCTTGTGCCTTCGGCTTAGGTCGTGATCCCCAGCTCCTGGGATCGAGCCCCATGTTGGGCTCCCTGCTCAACGGGGAGTCTGCTTCTCCTTTTGCCTCTCCTCGCTCATGCTCGTTCTCTCAAAGTCTTGGGGTGGGGGGGCGGCGGGAAGGATCCCTGGGCAGGATAAAGATGGTGGTTAAGCTTGGTTACAAAACAGTAAAAGAAGAATGAAAAAACAAAAAACCAAAAACAAAAACGGATGCAGCAGTCTTTTGACCCCGAGCAGATCTCTTGAATTTCCCTCCTGAGAACCTGCTTTCTGGGGGAAGACCTGCAGTGCCGGTAAGATTTGGCACTCCTCTTCTGTCATCCAGAGAAAATTACCTTGCCTTTCTGCTCAGAACTGTTCCTTCTCTTTCTACATTCGTATCGTCTCAGTGCGCACCCCCATTCAGTCTGTTTGTCAGCAATGCCTACTAGGTGCTGGACTCCTGGCCAGGCCCTGCGGCCTCAGAAAGGAACCTTGCTCTCGAGGGAGTGAGTCACGGACACAACCATGTCCATGAATGGACCATGACTAAACAGTGTGATCAGGGCTGTGCCCACATGTGTCAACTGCAGAGTGCCAGCCTGGGGAAATCGAGGGAGGCTTCCCCTAGGCAATGAGCCCACAAGAATCAAGTCTTGACCGGACAAGAGCTCTTGTCACCCAAGAAACAGTGGAGGGTCTGCCTTCAGCTGAACAGCTGGCGTCTGGTCCCAGAGCCTGTGAGCCAGAATAGCCTGGACTGCACTCTAGCCCCATCTCCTTTCCCCTTCGCCAGCACCGGCTGCACTGTGGTGGCGGCACTGAGACCTGGCCTGAGATGGAGGGAGAGTAAAGCAGCTTGCTGCAGCGATATGGCTGGCCAAGACCCTGGAAGAGGAAGTGGGTAAGTGCCTTATCCAAAAGGATACAGCAGCCTCAGGTCTCATCAGGGGACAACATTCCTCCTTCCTTCCTCCACCGATGACCAAGTCACAGTGGGCCACAGCACTGCAGGCAGCTGTGAGGCGGGACAAAGAGCTGTAAAGCGGCTGGGGTGGAGGTGTATGGACCAGTTCACGGTTACACCACCCAAGCAGAAAGGAATGGTGGCTTCGACTAGCATGGTGGTAGTGGAAATGTGAAGATTCAAGAGACATAGTTAAGAGGCAGAACCAACAGGACTCGGTGATAAACTACTCTCAGGAAAAGGGAGGAGTCATGCCTTCCAGCTAATTGCATCCACCCCCAGGGTGGCCTCACCCCCTTCCTGGCAATCCAAGAAACCATGTGGTTTCAGGGCCTGTAGCCCCTTCCTCTGCCTACTGCTCAGCAAGTGGGTTCCAGTTTGATAAGAAAAGCCTTCCTGTGGTAGAGACCAAAAGGAAGAGGAAGGAGCTAGTCCATTCCTGCCAAGGAGGTTGTGGGAGAAGGAAGATGGCCAGAGCTGTGTGTCCACTTCATGCCCTCTGGCTTCTGGAGTGGGTGCAGCTGCTCTTGGGACCTAGGGCCATCCCTCCGGCCTGGGCCTTGAACCTGGACCCAAGGCAACTCACCTTGTACACAGGCCCCAATGGCAGCCACTTTGGGTTTGCACTGGACTTCTACAAGGACAACCATGGGAGGTGAGCCTGGGGTGAAGTCTGGGTGTTGGGAGAGACCATCACCACTTCTGGGAGCCTCAAGCTCCCCATTTGTTACCTAGAGGTTGAGCAAAGAGACTTTTAGGCTCTATTTCAGAGTGAGCTCTTTTAAGGAATACTGGCCGGAACTAGCTCAGGTTAGAGTGTCAGGGAGAGGCACACATGCAGAGGTGGGCACCAACGCTACAGCCAGAACAAAGGGAAGATAAAAGTTGATGGCTTATTTTTCTCTCAAGGCTCAGTTGTATGACCTACGCCACCTTGATCTCCTCAAAATACAGAGAGGAGCACATGTCTTTTTTTTTTCTTTTTAAAGATTTTATTTATTTATCTGACAGAGAAAGACACAGAGAGAGGGAACACAAGCAGGGGGACTGGGAGAGGGAGAAGCAGGCTTCCTGCCAAAGGCAGATACTTAACAACTGAGCCACCCAGGCGCCCGGGAGCACATGTCTTAAATTGACTTGCAAAACTGTCTACCCACTCCCACCTTGCTTTTCTACTCCATGCCCCTCGTTCCCATCAAAATTACAAATATTTGAAAAGAAACGATGGAGCATTCATGGCTGGAATTAGTCAGCTGCAAAATCAGACTTCCAAGAATAGAGTCCTGGTTCCTTCTCTTTATAGTAACTACCCTGCATGAGTGACTTATTGAGGTAGCTGCTGGGATGTCCACCCCTGGGGATGGCAGACAGTCTTCAAGTACCTGCCTCTTGGGGGATTTCCTCTGCTGAAGAGTCACCTCCCCGAAAGTCCCCTTTCCAAGGTGGCCTACAACCAGTGGCTGATCAATGAGGAGTGTGGAGGGAGGAGAGAGGTGGAAGGGTCTGATGTTCTCACCTCAGCTTGGGATGATTCTGAAAGGTCCTTCTAGCTCCAGAGCTCCCAGGATGTTGAGCCACACCTGTCATTGGGCCTGAATCTGCATCATACTCCTTTCTCTGCCCACTCCTGTTCCTTCCCCTTTCTTTCTTTCTTTTCTTTTTTTTTTTTTTTAAGATTTTATTTATTTATTTATTTGTCAGAGAGAGGGAGAGGGAGAGAGCACACAAGCAGGGGGGGGCGGCAGGCAGAGGGAAAAGGAAGCTCCCTGCTCTGTTCCCTTTCTTTCTGCAGATATTGACCTCACAGGCATTACTTAAACATCCTGTGAGCTCAAAAACAACAACAAAAACAAACAAAAAACAGAAAGAAAATAAAACATGGCATTATTGTCCCCAATTTATGTATGGTAGAACTATGACTTGAACTTACATCTACTAAGGTCTTCAGTTATATCAGTACCCCACTATAGAGGTGCTCAGTAGCTTCCCTAATTAAACCTAGCTCTCAGGAAGGTATCTGGTAAGAGTCTTAAATTCCAGGGAGCATGTAAACCCCTGACTTAGGGTGTGGGGCACAAGGGTGTGGGATGTGGAGTGTGGGTGGTGTGCAGACCTTAGGAGATCTTTTTCAGCAAGGATGACAAACTCTTCATATTCAAACTAAACTAAACGTTTATAGTACCAGCTTTACCCTTAACTTGCTAAATTACTTTACGCACGTGGTTTCCCCACTGGGAGACAGTTTCCCTGGCCATAAAATCAACAGGCTGGCCTCCATGGTCTATGATGTCCAGTTGAGGGAAGATGATCCGGTGCCTTCCAAGGCACACAGCCCTTCTGGGTAGTGCTCTCAGCGCAGGCGCCAGGGCATGTGGTACCTCGGGATTCGCCCCGCGCTCACCCAGCTTTCCTACGCAGAGTGGCCATCGTGGTGGGCGCCCCACGGACCCTAGGCCCCAGCCAGGAGGAGACAGGCGGCGTGTTCCTGTGCCCCTGGAAGGCCGAGGGCAGCCAGTGCACCTTGCTGCCCTTCGACCTCAGTGAGTCCAGCGCAAGGAGGGAAAAGGAGGGGCTACAGAGGGTGTGGACAGCCGTGCTTCAGCGCCCCACCCTGCTTGTGCCCTCCAGATGATGAGACCCGACACGTAGGCTCCTACACCTTCCAAACCTTCAAGTCCCGGCAAGGACTGGGGGCGTCGGTGGTCAGCTGGAAGGACAACATTGTGGTGGGCGCTGCGGAACGGGGCACCGAGAGCAGTCGGGGGCAGGGACACGTGCGGGGCGGGGGGGGGGCGGCGCGACTCCCGCTGGTTCCCCACTCTCCTGTGGCCCTGCTCCAGGCCTGCGCCCCCTGGCAGCACTGGAACGCCCTAGAAAAGACCGAAGAGGCTGAGAAGACGCCTGTAGGTGGCTGCTTCCTGGCTCAGCTCCAGAACGGCGGCCGCGCGGAGTACTCGCCCTGTCGGGCTAACACCATGAGCCAGGTTTACCTGAAAAACGGCTTTAGTGAGTTCCGCTCTCTATTTGGTCTCCGCCCACTCACGGCCCCTCGGCTCCGCCCCCAACGCCTAGGCCCCACCCCGGCCCCGCCCCGGCCCGGACGCCCGCGCACACTCCCGGATCCGCCCCTTCGCTAACTTCTCCTCCTTCCCTCCCCTAATAGACGACCGGCGCTGCTGCGAAGCGGGCTTCAGCTCCGTGGTTACGCAGGCGAGAAGGGAGCCCAAGCGGCGTGGGGGCGGCTCCCAAGCTAGGTTCCTTCTCACTTCCAGGGCTTCCTTTTCAGGCTGGAGAGCTGGTGCTTGGGGCCCCTGGCGGCTATTTTTTCTTAGGTACCTGACCATCTGTACACCTCGCTCCCTTCTCTGGGCCTGGGGGGACTCCAGGAGTCTGGGTCCCCACACCGTCTGTCTCTCGCGCCCTAGGTCTCCTGGCGCGGGCTCCCATTGCCACTATCGTCTCGAGTTACCGCCCAGGCACCCTCTTGTGGCACGTGGCCTCTCAGAGCTTCACCTTCGACTCCTACGAGCAGGAGTACGAGGACGGCTACCGGGGTAATCCCGGCCCCTCCCTTCTAGGCCTCCCCGCGCCCTCTAAGCATCACCGCGCACTCCGCGGGCTGGGTCCTGCCCCTGCGGGAGCGCCCTCAGGCCAACTCGGCTGGCCAACCCAGCACCTAAGGCGCCTTCACCCTCTGCGCCCAGAGCTTCCCTGCCACCGCGCAAGTCCCATATACCCCTGCTTACCTTTCCCACCCTGGATTCGCAGCGCGGCCTCGGGCGGGGCTTGGCCTCAGTTTTCCCATCAACACAATGCAGGGTTTGGCCTGGGTGGTCCCTGAGACCCTTTCTTCCTGGTCCTTGGCCCTCTCCCTGCTTCGCCCTCTCAGAAAGAGTAATCCGTGCTGTGTCTTCAGGGTACTCGGTGGCCGTGGGAGAGTTCGACGGGGATCTCAATACTACAGGCAAGAAATCCATTTAGGGGCAAAGGTTGGGGACCCAACCCGGGGAGGAGCACTTACAAGCCCCGCACTGAAGTCTCCCCTGAGTTGCAGAATGGCGGGTGGGAGGTGGGGTGGGTAGGTTCAAAGGACTTCATTCACTGGGGTTCGGCTCTCCCCAGAGTATGTCCTCGGTGCCCCCACCTGGAGCTGGACCCTGGGAGCGGTGAGTGCCCCCTGTCCTGCCACAGGGCATCCCAAAGCCCCTGACCCCACTCCTCAGCCTCACAAGCCCTCTAAACCTCCTGCCTTTTCTCAATGGAATGGGAGGCTCTCCTGGGGAGCAAGAATGAGGCACTCCTTGTGTTCTCTGTGCAGGTGGAAATTTTGAACTCCTACCACCAGACGCTGCACAAGCTGCAAGGAGAGCAGGTGGAGGCCCGCCCCAGTGGGGGTGGCTGAAGCTGGGGAATTGGAACTCTAGAATATTCCGGGGTGGGAGGGGCAATGTGTAAGAGAGGGTGCCGGTCTAGGGTCAGGAATTAAGTACACCTCCTCTTCCTGCAGATGGCTTCGTATTTTGGACACTCGGTGACCGTCACTGATGTAAATGGAGATGGGTGAGGGGCGCCCCATCCCTACCCATTTTGGGTCCCCAGTCATCAGAGGGGTTGACTGCTTTCGGTCTCCTCCTTTCCTTGCCCATTCCCACGTGACAACCACCGAGGGGAGCAGGAGGGCAAGAAGGGAATGGGCAAGATTTGGCTCAGGAACGCAGCATTCCCCTAACCCACCCCACCGCTCTGCCTGTCTGGCCTGCAGGAAGCACGATCTGCTGGTGGGCGCGCCACTGTACATGGAGAGCCGCGCTGACCACAAACTGGCCGAGGTGGGGCGCGTGTACTTGTTCCTGCAGCCTCGAGGTCACCACGTGCTGGGCACCCCGAGCCTCCTGCTGACCGGCACTCAGCTCTACGGGCGATTTGGCTCAGCCATCGCACCCCTGGGCGACCTCGACCGGGATGGCTACAACGGTAAGGGAAGAGAGGAGCCCCACTTGCTGCGAAATGGTTAACAGTCATAACAAAGATCAAGGAATTGACCAGAGGGCCGCCAGAGCCGGGAACCGGGCTTTTGGGGAGAAGAGTTGAAAGGGACCACTTAGGATTTGTTTGCATCCATCCAGGCAAGAGAAGGTGACCACCTGGCTGTGGATTTTGGCGGTGGAGTTAGAGATGGGTTGATTTCACAGGTATTTAGTACCCGGACTATTAGGACTTGATGGGTGGCTGGATGTGGAGCAAAGAGAGAGCCAGGAGTTGAGGGGGTGTGGTGACTCCACTGCCTGGAACTCAGGCCAAGTAGTGGGTCTGGGAAGGGGAGGGCAGGGGGCGGAGATCATCAGGTCAGCTCTGGGCATGTTTGACCTTGAAGGACTTGGGAGCATTAGGCAGACATCCAGAGAAAAACCGTGTGTGCCTTCCCCACTGGCACCATAGAGTTCCAAGTGAGAGACAGAGGCTTCGGGAGGGTGGATGAGGTCCCCAGCCCCTGTGAAGTAAGAAAAGGCATCAGACAAAGCCTTGGGGAGCAAGAGCGCTTAGGGGACTCCTAGAGGAAGTGAGTCTAGAAAGGAGACAGGAGTGTCCAGAGAAGTAGGAGGGAAACCAGGAGATCTCTTGGCCCTGAACTGAAGGAAGAGAGTGCTCTGAGCAGGAGGAAGGGGGTCAGTGGCTCCAGATGCTGCTGAAAGACATCATTAGATGGGGTTGGAGAAGTCTCTGTGGGCTTTTAGCAAGAAGGAAGTCATTGGTGACAATGAGAGGAAATGATTTCAGGGCTGGGTAGGCACAGAAGTCGGGATGCCATGGGGCAAAGTAAGGACTGGAAGTGAAGAACTGGAGGCAGCCAGTGTAGACAGCTCTTGCAACCAGTTTGTGAAAGGACAAAAAGAAAGGAGGAGGAAGGTGGGGGGTGGGAGGAGAAGGAAGGGGGAAGGGGGAGGGGGACAGGGGAAGGGAAGGATGGAAGGAAGGAAGGAAGAAAGAAAGAAAGAAATGATTCCTGAAAGGAGAGGAGGCTCAAGAGAAAGTTATTCTATTTCAAAGCATATGAAGTAGGTTGAATGTGGGGGACATGATCTGGTGGGGAAACAGGGTGGTGAGGGAGGTGAGCTGCAGGAGGTTCCCCGTGATGCTCGGTGGGCGAGGCTGGGCTGGGATGTTAAGCCTAGTGGCAGGGTATAGGAGTTGGGGAAAGTGGGTTGGCACTTACACCACAACAGTTGGATGGCTTCTCTTTGTGAAGGAGGTAGGGGACTGGGAGCTTGAAGAAAGTTTGAAATAGGTGCTGAGCAGAGTGGGAGAAGGGGCTGAGCAGATCCTCCCCAGGACAGCTGGGCAGCATCATGATCCCTAGTTTCGATGGGCGGCGAGGAATCCCTGGGGCCCCATCTGCCGAGGTCTGGCCAGGCTTGCTGAGGACTGGCAATGGGGTAAGATGGCAGAGGATATGACCGGGGTGATCGAATGGTCAGAAATAAGGAAGAGATGAAAATGTTAAAGGTCAGGGGCGCCTGGGTGGCTCAGTCATTAAGTGTCTGCCTTCAGCTCAGGTCATGATACCAGAATCCTGGGATTGAGCCCCGCGTTGTGCTGCCTGCTTGGCAGGAAGCCTGCTTCTCCCTCTTCCCCTGCTAGCACACATGCATTCTCTCTCTCTCTAAATAAATAAAGTCTGGAAGGAAGGATGGAAGGAAGGGAGGCAGGGAGAGAAAGAAATGGATGAAATTCTCTAGGGGAAAAGGGGGCCACTATTTAATAGGTCTTAGTTATTTAATCTTCTGGGACTCAGTTTTTTCATCTAAAATGGGAATAATAATGCCCAATTTTCAGGATTAAATGAAATCATGTCAATATATTTTCCTCAATAGATACCAAGGGCTGCTACTGTTTTTATAATCATCCTACTTGGTGGGTCTCTTTTGTTCTGAGTTGTAAACTCCTGGAGGGAAGGGCAGCTGCCTCCTTGACACTGAATTTTGCATCCCTCTGCTGGTCCCCTGCAGTCTGTGGGAGAGGGAGCTTGGGGCCACCTGGATAACAAAACGGAAAATGGTAGCAAGCAGCCATTGCCCTTCTGTTGCTCCTTCCAGATGTTGCAGTGGCCGCCCCCTATGGAGGTCCCAGTGGCCGGGGCCAAGTGCTGGTGTTCCTGGGTGGGAGTGAGGGGCTGAGCTCACGCCCCTCCCAGATCCTGGACAGCCCCTTCCCAGCAGGCTCTGGCTTTGGCTTCTCCCTGCGAGGTGCCACAGACATCGATGACAATGGATACCCAGGTGCCCCTGGAATGCCTCCAGCTAGCCTAGAAGGGCTCTTGGGTATTAGCCGGAGATGCTGAAAGACACAGTCAGGGGCCTAGGCCTCACTGAGTGTTCTGACCCGTCTGGGAGGCTGGGGGTGGATGGCAGGTCAAAACTCCAGTGGGGGAAATGGTGTGGGAACCCCCGAGGACCCCAGGCCTCCTCTAACTGGTGATTCTGATCCCTTCACCATCTGTAGACCTACTGGTGGGAGCTTATGGGGCCAACAAGGTGGCTGTGTACAGGTGAGCGCTGGCTCCGGGGGGTCGTGGGGGAGGGTCCACACCATCAAAGGCTCCTGGGCCAGGAGGGTCCACAATATCGAGCCTCCCCCCATTCTGCCAGAGCTCAGCCAGTGGTGATAGCCAGTGTCCAGCTGTTGGTACAAGATTCACTGAATCCTGCTGTGAAGAATTGTGTCCTGCCCCAGACCCAGAAGCGTGTTACCTGGTAGGTAGAGGGCATGGATGGGCCGGGTGAGGTCTGGGACCTTAAGGGGCCCTAGCTCCTGAGGCCAAATCCTATCTTTGCAGCTTTAACATACAGATGTGTGTAGGAGCCACTGGGCACAATATTCCTCAGCAGCTGCGTGAGTGTTGTCGTGGGAACAGAAGGGAGGTGTGTCTGGGCTCCGCTGGAGGCTGGCCTGGGAGACCGTGACCCTCCGCTCTCGCCTTGCCAGCCATAAATGCTGAGCTGCAGCTGGACCGGCAGAAGCCCCGCCAGGGCCGGCGGGTGCTTCTGCTGAATTCTCTACTGGTGGACACCATGCTGCATCTGGACCTGGGCGGGAGACAGAGCCCCATCTGTCACACCACCATGGCCTTCCTCCGAGTACACCCAGGCGGGGGATGGGAAGGGCTGGGTGTGCAAGCCTGTTCCTCCAGCCCTGGGTTGTGGGCCTGGGGCTACGGGTACGGGGGTGGTTAATGGGACATGTCTGGCAGGGTGCCTGCTCTGACTCTTGTCCCCTCCCTAGGACGAGGCCGACTTCCGGGACAAGCTGAGCCCCATCGTGCTCAGCTTCAATGTGTCCTTGCAGCCCAGGAAGGATGGACTAGCCCCTGCAGTCATGCTTCATGGAGACACCCATGTCCAGGAACAGGTCAGGGGGGAAACGGGCAATGAAGGGGCAGGACCCCCTGCCAGAAAGTCAAGGTTAGGGTTAGTGTCCAATTCCTAACGGGATCCCCAAAACCTTGATGTGGCCACTCATCTCCAATGTCTTCTCTAAACCTTAATGAAAACCCCCAAGTCTCAAAATTCCTTAAACCCTGTTCCAAGCCCCACGTGTGGTTGATGTCACCTGTCAACTCCGATAAACCCGTAAACCCCAGTGTCACTGTCCTGACATTGTCCCAAACCCTGATATAGATCCTGAAGCCGTGGTGTCAGCTCCAAACTCCTTTTCATCCTCGGACCTTCTAACTCCCTTAGCCCTGATGTGACCCCCAAACTTCACATGTCCCCAACTCACCCGCACCCCTCGCTGTGCCTCTTCTAGACCCGCATCATCCTGGACTGTGGGGAAGATGACGTATGTGTGCCCCAGCTCCAGCTCTCCGCCAGCGTGTGAGGAGGCCGTGGGCCCCATGATTCCCCTTCACCACCTGGGGCCGCCCCCCTCCCCCCACCCAGACCCTGGGCCTGGGGCCAGGCCTCCTCCGCTTTACTCCTTTCTCCCCATAGGATGGGGTCCCCACTCCTCATCGGAGCCAATAACGTGCTGGAGCTGAGGATGGTTGCAGCCAATGAGGGCGAGGGGGCCTACGAAGCCCAGCTGGCCGTGCACCTGCCCGCAGGTGCCCACTACATGCGGGCCATCAGCAACATCAAGGTGAGGCCCCACCTCGGGGGCATTCCCAGGGACCTGCGTGGTACAAGAGCCTTGCCTCTCCTTTCGCAGCTGAGAGGCCCCACTTCTCTTAAGCATTGTTGTAAAAACTGTTATTATTATTTTTTTTAATTGGGAAAAGGAGTATTTGCTAATAGCATAAAATCCGAGGGCTGGGGGCGCCCAGGTGGCTCAGTTGGTTAAGTGGCTGCCTTCGGCTGGGGTCATGATTCCGGGGTCCTGGGATCAAGCCCCTCTTTGGGCTCCCTGCTCAGCAGAGAGCCTGCTTCTCTCTCTCCCCCTCTCCTTGCTGCTCTGCTTACTTGTGCTCTCTCTCTAGCTCTCTATCAAATAAACAAATAAAATATTTTTTAAAAAATCCGAGGGATGCCTGGGTGGCTCAGTTGGTTGAGCGGCTGCCTTCAGCTCAGGTCATGATCTCAGTGTCCTGGGATCGAGTCCCACATCGGGCTCCTTGCTCAGCAGGGAGCCTGCTTCTCCCTCTTCCTCTGCCTGCCACTCTGCCTGTGCTCGCTCTCTCTCTCTCTGACAAATAAATAAAATATTAAAAAAAAAAAATCCGAGGGCTGTTCTAAAACCCAAACCGAAAATGGCTCAGGAACTAGGTCTTAGCAGGAACTCTCCACCTCTCCACCCCGGCACATAAGTCCCCCCTGGATTTTCCGAGAGTGCTTACATATACATAAGATGCCCCAACCATCTTCTTTCTTGAAACTGCCTCCCTGAAGGGCTTTGAGAGACTCATCTGTAACCAGAAGAAGGAGAATGAGACCAAGATGGTGTTGTGTGAGCTGGGCAACCCCATGAAGAGGAATGCCCAGGTGAGGCCCCAAGGCGTGGGTGCTGGGTCCACACCACCAGGGGCTCAGACACAGCCGAGTTTTAGGGGCTGGGCTTGGAGTCCTAGAGCTCTTGGCCTAGTGGCTTTCCCTCTCTCAATGGGTTTCTGCGATAATGGGACAAGGCGGCCCAGAGTGGGCATCTGGGCCATGACTTTGGCCCTGCCCGTCTCTCAGATAGGAATCACAATGTTGCTGAGTGTGGAGAACCTGGAAGAGGCCGGCGAGCATGTGTCATTCTGGCTGCAGATCAGAAGGTACTGGACTGGGGAACATTCCTACCCACCACCCTTCCCCTGCTTGATCCTGATGCAGACACCCTCAGAGGCCCTCCTTCCAGAAGGGTCTTCTGGAACGTCTGCTCTGCAGACTTCCCTGTTCCCTTTCTTCCCCAGAGACTTGTTTCTGAGTCTTGGAGCCCTAGAAGGTCTTCCCCAGGTCTAACTTCAGTGTGGCGTGCTGATTGTGCAGTTAGCGTTTCCCAAAATGCCTGAAATTCTGGCCCTGCCCCAGAGAGTTGTGACGTCCACGGGGCTGGTGTCCCTGACCTGCTTCTCCTTATCCCTTTCCCTCCAGCAAGAACAGCCAGAATCCGAATAGCGAGGCTGTGCTGCTGGATGTCCCGGTCCGGGCAGAGGCCCACGTGGAGCTGCGAGGGTGAGACCAGGGACAGACTAGGGAGATGGTGGGCAGAACCCTCGCTTCAGAGGGCCTTGGGGGAACCCCTACAGGTGACTCAGCTGATCAAGCTCACCCGGAGGGATTCCGGCCCACAGGAACTCCTTTCCAGCCTCCCTGGTGGTGATAGCCGAAGAAGACAACAAGGAGAACAGCTCCAACATCTGGGGCCCCAAAGTGGAGCACACCTACGAGGTATGAAGGGCCTTCCAGGACCCAGACTGGGGTGGGGAGGGGCCCAGGAGCTGCGCCATGGGTGCTGAGCCACCTGACATCCGACCACCCGCCAGCTCCACAACAATGGCCCTGGCACTGTGAATGGCCTCCAGCTCAGCCTCTGCCTCCCTGGCCAGTCCCAGCCTTCTGACCTGCTCTACATCCTGGACATACAGCCCCAGGGGGGGCTTCAGTGCTCCCCCCAGCCCACTCCTAACCCCTACAAGGTGAGAGCCTGGGTGAAAGAAAGACTTGGGGGTGGGGCCCCAGCCCATCAACCAGAGCCCCTCCGGGAGTTGGGGGGCGGGAGTTGGGGGGCGGGATGAGTGGAGCTCAGACCAACTGCTTCTTGCCTCCCCAGCTGAACTGGAGGCTGCCTACCCCCAGCCCTTCCCTCACCTCCCCCGGGCGTCACAAGCGGGAGCGCAGACAGGCGTCCCTGCCAGGGTCCGACCAGCCCGCCACGTCTCAGGATCCAGTTCTCCTGGTAAGCAGGCTCTGTGGTCTCCAGCTGGGGCCTCCCTGGGGCACAGGGGCAGAGGCTCTGGGAGGCAGGGCGAGGGGCCCACGTGTGATGCAGGCCTCGGGTGGACTGCAGGTGAATATGAAGGGTGGGGCTGGGCTTGTGTCTGGGGCCCGGCTGGGGGGGTCCTTGAATCTTTAAAGATTCCCAGTACGTTAAAGAAAATGAAGACATGCCAAAGCAGAGTTACAAAAATTCTGGGTGTTGAATGCTGTATGATGACCCCCTTCTTCCCACCCTTTCCCTGCACCTCTGGAACCCTGTGAGCAGCCCCATTTAGAGATAACGGCAGAAGCTTGATTCTGAAGCCCTTCCTGGGAGGGTGGCCGGAGCTCCCTGTCCTCCCTGCTCCTTTCTACAATTGGGTCCTTGGGGTGGTGAGGGCTGAGGGGTCCTAAGGGCTGGGAACTAATGACGCATCCCCTTAGAGCTGTGACTCGGGGCCGCATACAGTGGTGCAGTGTGAGCTGCCGGAGATGGCACGAGGCCAGCGGGCCATGGTCAGGGTGCTGGCCTTCCTGCAGCTGTCCAGCATCCAGCAGGTAGGGGCGGGGCTTTAGGGGGGGTGTGCCGGGGCGGGGCTTTATGGGAGCAGGGACCACGCCTGCTCTGGGCGAGATGGAGCCACAAGGTGTGAAGAGGGAGTGAGCGCAAGGCTTACTTTTGAGGGGATGGGATTAGGCCAGGACCAGGACTCCTGCGACCAACAGGCCTATGTAAATGGCTTTCACCATTCAGAGGCCCCTGGATCAGTTTGTGCTGCAGTCGCAAGCTTGGTTCAATGTCTCCTCCCTTCCCTACACTGTGCCCGCCCTCAGCCTGCCCAGTGGGGAAGCTCTGGTGAGTACAAGCCTGCAAGACCCACTGTCTTCCCAAGCGTCCGTGCCCCACAGGATGGGGGCGGGACATCCCCGCATCTTCGGGGTGGCACAGGTGGGTGGCTCGGTTGGGGGTCCTCAGCCCACAAGTCTGAGTCTCTGGGAGAGGCAGGTGTCAAGGTGACTGAGAAAACATGTGGGTTTGCCCTCAGGTGCAGACGCACCTGCTTCGCACCTTGGAGCGGGACATTCCCATCTGGTGGGTGCTGGTAGGGGTGCTCGGCGGCCTGGTGTTGCTCACGCTCCTGGTCCTGGCCATGTGGAAGGTGAGGCATGAAGGCACTTTGGGGTCCCTGGGTGGGCACAGGCTTGACCCTGCCCGACCTCACAGGGAGGCAGAGAGATGGTGACCCAGGGTCTGTCCGCATCTCCACTAGTAAGTGCCATTCTCCAGAGAACCTCTTCCAGGCCACAGACCCCTGGGAGAGGGGCACCTAAAATCCCTAAGGCCTTGCAGCCTGTTTCCCGCCAAGAGGAAGAGTCCCAGGAAGGGAGCCCTGCCTTCAGGAATTCCCTGGCTGCTGAGGAAGACAGGGCTCACCTCCGGACTCCTTCCCTGAGTCTGATGCAGACCCTCTGGGGAGGCCCTTCGGGGTCACTCCCTCCTCTGTGCCAGGAGAGCTGTTCTCAAACTCGCTTAAGTGCTCAAGCCCTGGGAAGTCGTGGTGCTTTTAGGGAAAATCATGCATTAGACTTACAGTCATCAAATACATGTCACTGTGAGCTTGAGTCACATAGAGACCTAACAGCCAATATTTAAGAAAAATTCAGGGGAAGGGCACCTGGGTGGCTCAGTCGGTTAAGCGTCTGCCTTCAGCTCAGGTCATGATCTTGGGGTCCTAGGACTGACCCCTGCATGGGGCTCCCTGCTCAGCAGGGAGTCTGCTTCTCCCTCTCCCTCTGCCCTTCCTCCCTGCTCATGCTTTCTCTCTCTCTCTCTCAAATAAGTAATCTTTTAAAAAAATTCAGGGGGGAGAAAATTAAAAACAAGTAACTTGTGACATGTGTTATCTCTGAATGGGGAAGGCCTCCATTTGTGCACGCAGGGGGATCTGAGTGTGCTGGTCCGGGGACAGGATCTTGACTGGCTGCTTTCTAGCCTCTGCTTCTTCAACTGCTGCTCGGGGGCCCACTGATGATCTTTACATCCTGTCCCCGGCCCCTGTGCACCCCCAGGTTGGCTTCTTCAAGCGCAACCGGCCGCCACTAGAAGAAGATGAAGAGGACGAGTGAGGGGGCAGCCCATGCCCTATCCTATGAGGAGGGCTGGGAGCTGTGTCAGCTCTGCCCCTTCTTCAAGGTGCTCCCCTCAGTTCTGCTCACCCGTGGCTTGGAGCTGTCCCATGGAGGCCTCCTGGTATTCTCCCCCTCTGGTGAGAGCTGGCCACTTCTTTCCCTGCTGCCAAATAAAGAGCCCCAATCCCCAGCATGCTGTCTCCTCTTGGGTCAGTGAAGAGAAGGGGACCGGGGACAGGTGATGTTTGGAGAGAGGGGTTGGGGCTGGCAGAAGTGTGAGCAGAGAGTTGCCCATTACAGACAAAAGTTGTCCATTGCTGTCTTTGGGAGTTTCTGGAGCAAAGAGTGGGGGCAAAACAGAGGAGAAAGGGTGGCAGAGCCTCCAAGAGAGCCTGGAGGTGGATGGGGTGTCCGAGGGTAGCTGGGTGCAATGGAGGCTGGGAGCATCAGAGAAGGCAGGCTGGTCCCTGGTGGACAGATTGATTGATTGATTGATTTTTCTGGTTTTTTAAATTTCTGATTTTTAAAGCTTCTTTAAAGCTTTAAACAGTATTTTTTTTTTTTCATGATTTTGGAGAGATGATTCTCAAGTGGACCTGGGATTTGGGAACATAACCTGCATTCCCCACTCCCATTAAAAAAAAACAAACAAAACGCCTTTAAAGCCAGCTTCAGAGTGAGGAGGGGGCAGAGGGAAGCTGACTAAGCCCTCAGCCTGAGGAAGGGAGAGGAGAGCAGGCTTTGCTGTCCAGCTACTCTTCCTCCCCATCAAGGAGAAGGCTGTTCAGTTAGAAAAGAGGGCCCCAGGCAGGGGTGCTAGGAGCAGAATACAACTTTCCCTCCTCTGCCTGCCAAGACTGGAGTCCCAGGATAGACGGGAAGGAGAGGTCCACCTGGAGTCCTGAGAAATGTGTTGATTGATGGGTTCAGTAAATATTGATTGAGCCTCTCCCATGTGCCCGGGACTCTCCCAGCACTGAGATGGAACAGTGAAGAGAGCCAAGTTCTGGCCCCTTGTGAGACTTACATTCAACCAGGGGTAAAGAATAAACGAGCATGTAAATGTGCGGTCAGTAGTGGTCAGTACTGGAAATAAGAATCAAGGGAAGGAGATTCTGGTGGAACTACGTGGGAGAGGGCTGCCATTTTAGGTAGAGCAGTCAGAGAGGGCCTCTCTGATGAGGGGAGCAGAGAGAGGGATGAATGTGCCTCGTGGCCGCTCAGGAATAAGAGCGTGATCTGGATGGAAAGAGCAACAGCTGAGAAGGCGCTGAGGTGGCAGCAGGCTTGAGGTGTTGAAGTGAAAACGAGGAGACCCATTGACCGGAGGCCGGCACGGTCCAGATGAGGTCAGGGGTGGGGGCAGGAGGGCAGCACCTTTTGGCCATGGGTAGGACTTGGGACTAGATACCAGGTGTTGGGGGAGGCCATTGAGGAACAGACTTACCTCACAAGCGCGGCTGGTATTTGATTTTACCCAAAGGGGTAAAAGGTAAATTTTGCAAAGAAAACAATTTGACATCCATGCATGGCAAGTTCCAGAACAGGTTTTTAGTTGGGTGACTTTTCCTAGGAAAAGATTAAGCTGCTGTGATCCTTACACACCAGCCAGACTCCCTCTGCACCCCACCATCGCGACTGGATAGCGCCAGACGGTCGATCTTGATCCAGCAAAGCATTTGGCATTTGCCCTTATAGACAAGACGGAAACATGAGCTGGATTTAAAACTGAACAATTTTGATAAAGCTGAAGGAGATCCCTATGTGGTCGTTCCAAAGCTCTATCCCAGCCCTGAGCTGCCTAGCATTGTGCTGAGTCCCCTCCATGGAGGCAGGGAAGCCACTCTCCCACCCTACAGATGGCTGCTGGCTGTGAGGGAACTCCAACACAATGGATGACTGCAGCCGATTCAAGGCAGCCTGGACAGATTGTGAAGTTGGGTTGAAACCAACAAGATGAAATTCACCAGGGATGAGTGCTAAATCCTGTGCTGAGATTGTGAAAATTTGGTTACATAAGAAGAGAGCTGGAAAATCTGGTTAGATGGAAATTTATGAGAAAGAAAGAAAGAAAGAGGGAGGGAAGGAAAGAGGGAAAGACAAGAAAGAGCGGGAGGGAGGAGGGAAGGAAAGTTGAAAGGAAGGGAGGGAAGGAAGGAATGAAAAAGGGAGAGGAAGAGAAAAAGAATCTGGTATCACAAACTTACAACAAGGTCCCCTTAAGTCAGAAGAGCCAACCAGGGGACCCAACCAAGAGAGAAGCCTGCTGTCTTCTCGGGACAAGGTCCTTGCTCTAGGTATTCAATCCCCTTTGAGGCACCACATCGTGAGAAGCAGGTGAAAGCCAGGGAAAAGCAAGAGCATAATATCAAATTATATGAGTATTTGGCCACCCAGAAGCTGAATGAGGATGACAACCAGAAACTGGAAAGAAAGTGAGCTTGGCTGGGCTTAGGTCAGGCTTCAAATGTGGGGTTCAAAATGTGGGGTTCAAAATGTGGGGTTCAGTGGCGGAGGAAGAAGGAAAAGACTGTCGCTCATGAACCAGAACCAGTGGGACCGACGGGTGATTCTCTGGGAAAGGAAAAGGCAGCTTGCATCTCTAGAAGAAATTCCCAAACATTACGACCGTCCAACAATGGATCTCATTACCTGAGCAGAGGTGACCCTCCATGTCAACCTGGGCGGACAGGAAAACCATTGCGCCCCTGCTCCTGTCAGGCATATGACAAATCCTTTATATCACCATCACATTTAACTGTTGTTACAACAGCCCCACGAGGTAGAGTATATTACAATTCTCACTTGAAAGGAAGGCCGAGGACCAGAAGGCGAAGTAACTTGCTCACGGCTCAAGAGGCAGAAGCTAGACTGGGACTGACCGATTCCCACTGCGTAGGTGTTTGTGCGGATAGAACGGGGCAGTTCCTACACTTTTTGGAGACGCTCCTGACCGTACTACCTCTTTGAGTGTGTTGTAAGCAGTAGCCTCTCCTCCCTCCCAAATTTTCCACCAAATTTCGAGGGCTCCGGACCTCCACGAACCCGGGTGACTACACCCCGTCCGTCGCACTCCCTTGCCGCTCGGGTCTGGGCGCGCGGGGTGGGGTCCGCAGGGTGGGCGGAGGGCGGGCAGGGCCCGCGCGCGGTGCGCGGAGCGGGGCGGTGAGGGGGCGGTGCCCCGAGGTCCGCGGGGTGGGGCGCCGCCTGCAGGGGGCGCTGGCGGCGGCTCCGGGCGGAGACAATCGCGCGGAGCTGCCGCTGCAGCCAGAGCGGGAGCCCGAGCGGCGCGGCGCGGCGCAGAGCTGGGGCTGAGCGGGGCCGGCCGAGCGGGGCCGGGCGGGAGCCATGGGCCGCTAGGGCCCGGCCGAGCCCCGCGATGCCGCCGCCGAGTGGCCCCAGCGTCCTCGCGCGGCTGCTGCCGCTGCTGGGGCTGCTGCTCGGCGGCGCCTCCCGGGCTCCCGGCAAGTCGCCGCCGGAGCCCCCCAGCCCGCAGGGTGAGTCTCGGCCAGGAGGGGCAGCGATCGCGGGCCTGCGCCCCCTCGATCGGGCCCCCGCCCGCCAGCCCCCTCTTCGCGGCCCTCGTGAATTGCGGGTACTCTGTTCCCTGGGTTTGGGTGGGGGGAGCCCGGCGACTTCGGGTCGGCGCTTACGGGGGAGAGGAGGGAGGGAGAGGGCGACTGCTGGGGCGGGGGTCTTGGGGAGACACAATGGGGAGAGCGGGGGTCCCCGGGCTCCGCGCCGCCGCCCCCTCTCGCCTTGTTTTTCTCTCTCCGGGTCCGCGAGGCGCTGCTGCCTGAGCCATTGTCTACCGAAGACACCCGCCCAGGGGCGGGCTGGGGCGGGCGCCCGCTCCGCAGCCCCCTGCGGGTTCCTCGCTCCCGACTCGGGCTGGGTGGGGGCGCCAGCACCGGCTGCCACCTTGGACCCGGACCGGGGCTGGGCGCCTAGAGATGGGCTGGAAGGGGGGAGGGGGGAGGGGGAGTGGGTGAGGCGGTGGGCGGATTGACTGCTCGAATGGGGTTCTTCGCCCTGGAGCCTGACAGCCCCCGGCCGGCCCCCCCAGGTTCAGAATTGGGGGTGTACCGAAGAAACGCTGTTGGCCCATGAGGGGGGAGGGGCTGCAGTTTGGGGGGTTCTGGAAAAAGGGGTACGTTGTGATTCCCAGCCAAAGCGCATGGCAGGGCTGTGGTGGCGGAGCCATGCTGAGCTGGCTAGCTGGCTGTGGGCTGTGCCGGCTGGGAGGGCAGGTGCCTGGGTCCCCGTCCAGCAGACCTCCGGCCGCTCCTATACCCCGTCCATCCCCAGGCACCCCCTCATCATCTAACCTTTCGGTAGCCGTGAAGCAGAGCCTTCCGGCGCCTCACGGGCCCAGGTGGGTGTGTGAGGTGGGGGCGGGGGAGGCTCTTGCAGCGGGAGAGGGTGGGAGAGCTAGACTCTGACTCCCGGGTTCTCGCGGGGGCCTTCGCCCACTCCGGCCCTGCGCCCACCACCCCAGCTACCGTTCCCTCTGTCGCCTCTGGGCCCCATCCCTGCCTGAAACCGCGCTCTCCACTCCTCTCCACCAAGGAGCTGACAGGAAAAGCAGGGTGGGGGGGTGTCTGGTTGAGGGAAGTGGGGTCCGGATGAAGGGAGGGGGTCGGATTTCCTCCTGGAATGAGGCAGAGCTGAAGCCTGGAGAGGCGGATACAGTATGGAATGTCAGGCTTGAGAAATGGGGAGGGCTCACCTCTGGCCTCAGTCTTCCCTGCTCTCTGCAGGAGGAGAGGAGGCTTTGATGGGTAGAAAAGGGCCCTGGTTTCTCAAAAAGCTTTTCTTTCAAGTCCTGTTCTCCAGGGGAGGGGTCCATAGAATTAGCTGAAATGGAGCCAGGAGACAGGGCTCTCCCAGGCCCCTGGCTGAGAGCCCAGGTCGAGGCGAAGGGGGAAAGAATCTGCTGAGCACCTGCCTACCCCTTCCCACTGACATGTCCTTTGGGCCTACCTGCCCACCCTGTGTTGTTCCTTGAGCCCCCTCCCCTCTTTTGAGGCTCTGGCCCTTGAACCCTAAGCATTCCTTCAAATGACCATATTCCAGACTCCTGGGTCCCCTCTTTCCAGCTGCTCCATCCAGCTGCTCCTTGCTGGGGTAGGGGTGGGGAGTAGCCAGGCCTCTCTAGCTTCTCAGAATTCCTCCTGGGTAGTGGGGGAGGAGGGGCAGGAAGATTGCCAGCTCCTGGGAAAACCAGAGAGTAGGAAAGAATCAAGTGTGTGCACCCACTCTGCCAAGTTGGGCTTTGGCCTGGGAGGGGTGAGGGAGGTGGGTTCAGGCGAACAGCTGGATGGGATGCCAGGGCCAGGCGTGGCGCTGGCCTTGGGGTTGGAAGCTTGAGATGAGACACCTGTCTCCATTGAATGTCAAGCTCCACCCATGAGGCCCCCTGCCCCACACCGTGACCACCCCATGTCAGGCTCTTCTTTCTGTACCTGGACTCCCCTAGTTTGTGTCCCCACCTGCCTCCAGGCCCTGCACCGAGGCCTCTGTACCTTTCTAGGCATGGACACCTACTCCCATCATTAGCAGCAAGGTAGGGGTGAGGCAGGTTCTTGAGGGAGGGACCAGCTGAGTGGGAAGAAGTAAACGGTGTTGTGGATCAGAGAGGCTGCCTGGGGAAACCCATGAGAACGCTAGGCCTGGTTCCTGCCTGGTCACCCCATCTGAGCTCAGGACACCTGCATGCCCAGCCTGGCCAAGCTCTCCTAGGGCCGGGAGCAGAGACAGCTGGACTTCCCTTTCCAGGCCTCTCCACGCCAGTTTCCCTTGGGCCTGGGTCGGCCCCCCCAGATCTCCTTCCCCTTGCCGGGGCCCCAGCTCTCTGCCCATCTCCTGGGAGGAATGAGGGCGTTGCCATGGTGACTGACTTGTAGCTGACCAGCTGGGAGGGGGCAGGCAGTCCCTGTGAGGGGGAGGGGTCAGGAGGTACTTGTTCAGGCTTAGGGGTTGGGGTGAGTCCCTAAATCTGAAAGGAAACAGGCTTGTGCAAAGGATTCTGGGAAGAGGATGAATAAGGGGAAAGACCAGCTCCCTAGTGTCCCCTTCTCAGCTTTTTCTTCAGAACCAAAACTCTGACCAAGCCCCCCTTGCAACCCTTCTCATTGGCTGAATTCTGACCTCTCTCCTCTCCATCCGTATACCCTTGGTCCTCCGCTTATTCCTCCTTTCTCAGCCCTCTTCCCTCTCCCCTCCCTGACACCAGCCCCATGGGGTCCAGTGGTTAAGAATTTGGGTCTAGGGGCACCTGGGTGGCTCAGTCAGTTGGGCATATGCCTTCAGCTCAGGTCATGATCCCAGGGTCTTGGGATCGGGCCCGGAATCGGGCTCCCTGCTCCATTGGGAACCTGCTTCCCCCTCTCTCTCTGCCTGTGGTTTCCACTGCTTGTGCACACACACTCTCTCTCTCTCTCTCTGCCAAATAAAATCTTAAAATAATAATAATAATAATAATAATTTGGGTCTAGAGGCAGACTCCCAGGTCTGGATCCCAGCTCTCCCCGCCAGGGGCAGTGCGAGTATCTAAACTCTGAGCCTCAGCTGCTTTATCTGCAAAATGGGCTTCAGAACATATTTTATGGGGTCTAATGCATCACTGACTGTAAGACGCACCATTATTTCAGGTGCCAGGAAGAAAAGAAAAAAAAATATTGCCAATCCTGATGATGATATCCTCAGTGAGAAGCATATTCTGAGTTCAGAAATGTAAAATGTGGGAAAGTGCGTGAGTGAGACTTGAAATATGGTAGTAGCACCACCTGTCTCCTAGGCTGATGTGGGGTTCAAAAGAGGGCGCTGGCAATGCTGACTCTTCCAGAGCCTGGTCTAGCCTGGGCTTCAAAGCCGCTCCCAACCCACAGCCGCCGCCTCCTCCTCGAATCTCCGGACTCCCCCCAGTTCTCTTCCCCACCCCCCCTCCCTCCTCACTCTCCTCACCCCATCTTGTCCACAGAGATCCTGATCAAGGTGCAGGTATATGTGAGCGGGGAGCTGGTGCCCTTGGCCCGGGCCTCCGTGGATGTGTTTGGGAACCGGATGCTGCTGGCCGCTGGCACCACGGACTCGGAGGGCGTGGCCATACTGCCCCTCAGTTACCGCTTGGGCACCTGGGTGCTGGTCACTGCTGCCCGCCCTGGCTTCCTCACCAACTCTGTGCCCTGGCGTGTTGACAAGCTGCCCTGTGAGTGCAGGGGCAGGCAGAGAGGGGTGGGCAGCAGCTGATCCCATCAGCCCCTTCCCAAAATAGTCCTTGGGGGTGGAGGGGGCAGGCTTTCCAGCAGCTGCTGCCTGGGCTGGGGTACGCAGAGGGGGCTGAAGAAGGATGAAGTCACTGGGATTCAGATGGTGGGAGTGCCCGGCCCTGGGGTTGGCGGGGGTGGGAGGGCTTTTTCTGGAGCTGATGGGCCACCCCTCCCACAGTGTATGCGTCAGTCAGCCTCTACCTGCTCCCTGAGCGGCCGGCCACCCTCATCCTGTATGAGGACCTGGTGCACATCCTTTTGGGCTCTCCTGGTAAGGCTCCTCTTTTCCCCCCACCTCATGCCCGCTCCTCTTCCTTTCCTCTGGCCTGGGTACAGAGAGCTCCACTCTTCTACGTATTAGTGCTGGGTGCCCTTGAGCAAGTCACCTAACCTCTCTGAGCCTTAGTTTGTTCATCTGTAAGATACGGATATTCTATAATATCATCAATTGGAGCTATATCATCAAATTGAAGTAAGGATTAAATATCAAGAATGAAAAAACAGCACAGAAGGTGGTCAATAAATGTTTTTGTTATTGGGGCTTCTCGTGGTTTCTATTCTCCCTCTACTTCTACCATTAGCATTCCTGCTCCCTGCCACCTGTTTCATCAGTGGATCTACACATACTACTTGTGCACCTACTGGGTGCCTGGCAATGTTAGAAGGCCCCGGGAGGGTCATTCCATAGGAACTGAGCAATTCTCAAGTGCAAGGCCTGGACCAACACCACAGTATCTGCTCACGGCTTCAGTCTCTCCAAACCAATCCTTAACCGCGCCAGGCATTGTGTCTGGTGCTGGGGAACAATGGGAAGGAAGAACAGACTCACTCCCTGTCTTGTAGAGTTCACGGACAAGTAGGAAGACAGACAAACACATTGCTACCAACCCTGAACTAATTACAAGGCAGGCGGAACAGTGGAGTAGAGGGCAGCGGGCTTCAGCATTGAGACAAGCCTGACCTGTGAGTGTAGCAGGGCAAGAGAATTTGGGGAAGGGAGCTATGGGACCTTGTGGGCTCAAGAATTAAAGGGGGACACAGATACCTTCACTGGAGAGAAATCAAGATGCAGGGGTAGAAGGGGACAGCCAGGGTGCAGGGGGGCGCCTGACTGGCTCTGCAGGAGGGGTGCCTGGTGCAGACTGGTTGATCTGGCTAGTACTAGGGAGTCATGGTGGGCTTGGGAAAGAGAGAACCTGCCTCCCCAATTTATATTCTTAGCTTGAGCCCTTGTCTCCAAGGTGCTCGTTTGCTCATCTTCATTTCCCTGGTCCTGAACCAGAGGCTTCTAAACTGTCTTTGGAGGTTTCTACAATGCCAAGTGAGGAGTGCCTGGCTGGCTCAGTCAGAAGAGCGTGCAACTCTTGATCTCGTGAGTTCAAGCCCCACTTTGGGGCATGGAGCCTACTTTCAAAAGTAATAGTAAATAATAAATTAAAAGGCCAAATGATCCTTTTGTGGCCCCAGGCTTACCACCATCCCATGGTGCTCACGGCTTTCAGAGTAAAGCCTCGAGTCCTTCACAAAGCTGATCACACCCTGTGGGGTCTGCATGCCACTCAGTCACCCATGGCCATGGACCAGCCCGCTGCCCCGTGCCTTTGGGCCTTTCTCTCCTCCGTTCTCTTGTAGTTCCCTTTGCACCTTCCTTCCTGCGGGAGTCTTACTCATCCTCATCCTGCAAGACCCCATTGGGGGGCGCCTGGGTGGCTCAGTGGGTTAAAGCCTCTGCCTTTGGCTCAGGTCGTGATGCCAGGGTCCTGGGATCGAGTCCCACATTGGGCTCTCTGCTGAGCGGGGAGCCTGCTTCCCTTCCTCTCTCTGCCTGCCTCTCTGCCCCCTTGTGATCTCTCTCTGTCAAATAAATAAGTAATCTTTTTTTTTTAAGATTTTATTTATTTGAGAGAGAGGCAGTGAGAGAGCATGAGCGAGGAGAAGGTCAGAGGAAGAAGCAGACTCCCCGTGGAGCCGGGAGCCCGATGCGGGACTCGATCCCGGGTCTCCGGGATCATGACCTGAGCCGAAGGCAGTCGTCCAACCAACTGAGCCACCCAGACGTCCCTAAATAAGTAATCTTAAAAAAAAAAAAAAAAAAAAAAAAAAAAAAGACTCCATTGGGCCTTCCCCAGCTGGGTGGGCCATGCACACTTGGCTCCCCACCATTTTAATAGCAGGGTAGATGGAAAGGTGCTGAGAAGATGGGCCAGCACCACACTTCCTGGGTTTTGGTTGGGCTCCAGGACTGTGACCTTGGGCAAGTCGCTCAACTCTGGCTTCCATTTCTTCGTGTATACAAGGTCAATAATGAAAGCACCTACTTCAGGGCCTTTGTACTAATTACAGGGGTTAACACAGGAAGACTTAGATGGTGTCCGGCGTATCTTAAAGCTTAATAAATGTTAGCGATGACCATATTGTATTAGAATTCTGTTTATACGCCCCTTCCACCCCAAGACAGACAGACAGACAGACAGACACACACACACACACAAAACCTAAGCTGTGTAATACAGTAGCCACTAGCAACATGTGGCTATTTAAATAAATTAAAAGTTACAGGGTTGCCTGGGTGGCTCAGTGGGTTAAAGCCTCTGCCTTCAGCTCCGGTCATGATCCCAGGGTCCTGGGATCGAGCCCCGAATCGGGCTCTCTGCTCAGCGGGGAGCCTGCTTCCTCCTCTCTCTCTGCCTGCCTCTCTGCCTACTTGTGATCTCTGTCTGTCAAATAAATAAATAAAATCTTAAAAAAAAAGTTACATTAATTTTTTTTAAAGATTTTATTTATTTGACAGACAGAGATTACAAGTAGGCAAGAGAGGCAGGCAGGGAGAGAGAGGAGGAAGCAGGCTCTCCTAGGAGCAGAGAGCCCGATGTGGGGCTCGATCCCAGGACCCTGGGATCATGACCTGAGCCGAAAGCAGAGGCTTTAACCTACTGAGCCACCCAGGCGCCCCAGTTACATTAATTTTTAAAAATATTTTATTTATTTGACAGAGAGAGTGAGACAGCCAAGCAGGAGTGAGAGAGGGAGAAGCAGGTTCCCTGCTGAACAAGGAACCTGACATGGGGCTCGATCCCAGGACCCTGGGATCATGACCTGAGCCGAAGGCAGAGGCTTAATGACTGAGCCACCCAGGTGCCCCCAAATTCATCAAATTTTGAAAAATTAAAAATAAATCCAGTATCTGAGTCACACTAGCCACCTTTCAAGTGCTTAATAGCCATGGGTGTCTAGAGGGTACTGTAATGGGCAGCACAGAGAGAGAACACTTCCATGCAACACAGCAGAAAGTTCCGATGGGTACTAGAAGGGACAGCCCTGCACAAGACTGTGAACTTGAAGCCAGGGAACTGAGGACTATGTCTTATTCACCTTTGTATCTCCAGCACCTAACACAGTGCCCGCCACACAGCTGGCAACAGTCACTGTTTGAGGACCCGAACCTCATCATTTTATAGATTATTGAGGAAATGGTGTTTCAGAGAGAGCAAGTAACTTGCTCAGGGTCACACAGCCAGGACTACATTTCAGGTCCAAGTCCTTTTTCCATGTTAACATTCTATGAATGCAGTTCTCTCCCCAAGTCACCAAGCTCCCTGACCTCCCCAAGTGGCCTGACCCAGTGACCCCCTTCTCCTCAAATACTTGCTTTCTGCTCTGGTCCCTGGGCAAGCCACAGCAGCCCCCTTCTCCGTCCAGGTGCCCGCTCCCAGCCCTGGGTGCAGTTCCAGCGCCGGGCTGCCCGCCTGCCTGTCAGCTCCACCTACAGCCAGCTCTGGGCCTCCCTCACACCTGCCAGCACCCAGCAGGAAATGCGCGCTTTCCCTACCTTCCTGGGCACTGAGGCCTCCAGTTCAGGTAGGCTGGGTGTCCAGCATGGAAGGGACGTTTCCCCCCCCCACCCCCAGGATTTAGCCCTCAGCCCCTGTGTCTCCTTTCCCCCAGGCAATGGCTCCTGGCTAGAGCTGATGCCACTGGCCGCTGTGAGCGTGCATCTGCTGACGGGCAATGGGACAGAAGTGCCGCTCTCGGGCCCCATTCACCTGTCCCTGCCTGTGCCCTCCGAGCCTCGCGCCCTGACTGCAGGCACCAGCATTCCAGCCTGGAGGTTTGACCCCAAGAGTGGTGAGTGCCTCAAGGGGCTGCGGCTGCTGGAGTTTGGGGAAAGCAAGTGGGACTTAGATGGGAGGGGGGGATATTGGGTTTCATGAAACTCCTGCCTCTCCCAGGGCTGTGGGTACGCAACGGCACTGGTGTGATCCGGAAGGAAGGCCGGCAGCTCTACTGGACCTTCGTCTCCCCCCAGCTGGGGTACTGGGCAGCTGCCATGGCTTCCCCCACTGCTGGTGAGAGACAGGGGGATGGCTGGGACCAGGAGCCGTGGGGGAAGGGGAGGCTGGGAGTGTGGACTCCTGAAGGAAGGACAGCCACACCCAGAGAGCTAACCCCTCGCCTGGCACAGGACTGGTCACCATCACATCGGGCATCCAGGACATTGGCACCTACCACACCATCTTCCTGCTCACCATCCTGGCAGCCCTGGCCCTGCTGGTGCTTATTCTGCTGTGTCTGCTCATCTACTACTGCCGGTGAGTGCCTCACCCCTGCCTGTCCCCCGCCACCTTCCCCCAGCCTCTGCTCATCCCCTGCACACCGAGGCCTACACTCTGCCTGGGGTGGGGCTGGGTGCTAGGCCCAAAGAGGCATAAAGTACAATTCCAGTCTTCAAGGCACTGACAAGGCACCCGAGTGACTGGGAGCTGAAGTAGGGGGAGAGGAGGCAGGACCCTCCTAGGGGTCCTCTAGCTGGACATGCTCCTCCCAGGCTCTCACAGCACCTCCCGCATGCGAAGGAGTGCAGCTCCCTTCAGGGGGGCTGGCCCTCCCACAGACACTCAAGGCTCTTTCCACAAACCTCTCCCAAGGCTTATCCAACTGCCCCAACATGTCTCCCCGGGTCCCAGCCATTCTTCCCATCCCTCCAACACTGTCCATCCCTCATCTTGCCACTGCGGAGTTAGGGAGCTGCTCAGGCCTCCCTACCCTTTCCTGAGGTCCTGGGTCCCTCCCCCCACCCCACACACCTTCCAGGAGGCGCTGCCTGAAGCCGAGGCAACAGCACCGCAAGCTGCAGTTGTCCGGGCCTTCTGACGGTAACAAACGAGACCAGGCCACCTCGATGTCCCAGCTCCACCTCATATGTGGGGGACCCCTGGAGCCCACCCCGTCGGGGGACCCTGAGGCCCCGCCCCCAGGCCCCCTGCACTCCGCCTTCTCCAGTTCTCGAGACTTGGCCGCCTCCCGGGACGACTTCTTCCGCGCCAAGCCGCGCTCTGCCAGCCGTCCGGCAGCCGAGCCTGGGGGCTCCCGGGGCGAGGGAGTGGGCCTCAAGGGTGCCCGCTCCGTCGAGGGTCCCGGCGGGCTGGAGCCAGGCCTGGAGGAGTACCGGCGGGGAGCCTCGGCGACCCCGGCCTTCCTGCAGGAGCCGCCCTCGCCGCCGCCGCCCTTCGAGCACTATCTGGGCCACAAGGGGGCGGCCGAGAGCAAGCCCCCCGACTTCCTGCTGTCGCAGTCGGTGGACCAGCTGGCGCGGCCGCCGTCGCTCAGCCAGGCCGGGCAGCTCATCTTCTGCGGCTCCATCGACCATCTCAAGGACAGTGTCTACCGCAACGTCATGCCCACCCTGGTGATCCCCGCGCACTACGTGCGCCTCGGCGGCGAGGCGGGCGTCGCGGGGGCGGGCGACGAGCCAGCCCCGCCGGAGAGCACGGGCTCCGGCCCCGCGCGCCCTTTCCCCACGGCCGACCCCCAGCGCCCGCTGCTGCAGGGCCACTCGGGCGCGGGCGGCGAGGGCGGCGGCGGTGGTGGTGGTGGCGGCGGCGGCGGCGGCGGCGAGGGCTGGGGGGGCGGGCGCTCCGCGCCCGTCAGCGGCTCGGTCACCATCCCGGTGCTGTTCAACGAGTCCACCATGGCGCAACTCAACGGGGAGCTGCAGGCGCTGACCGAGAAGAAGCTGCTCGAACTGGGCGTGAAGCCTCACCCGCGCGCCTGGTTCGTGTCCCTGGACGGGCGCTCCAACTCGCAGGTGCGCCACTCCTACATCGACCTGCAGGCGGGCGGGGGCGGCCGCAGCACTGACGCCAGCCTGGACTCGGGCGTCGACGTGCACGAGGCGCGGCCCGCGCGCCGGCGGCCCCTACGCGAGGAGCGGGAGCGCGCGCCCCCGGCCGCCCCGCCCCCGCCGCCGCCGCCCGCGCCCCCGCGCCTGGCGCTCAGCGAGGACACTGAGCCGAGCAGCAGCGAGAGCCGCACGGGCCTCTGCTCGCCCGAGGACAACTCGCTGACGCCGCTGCTGGACGAAGTGGCGGCGCCCGAGGGCCGGGCGGCCACGGTACCCCGGGGTCGGGGCCGCAGCCGCGGGGACAGTTCCCGCAGCAGCGCGAGCGAGCTGCGGCGCGACTCGCTCACCAGCCCGGAGGACGAGCTGGGGGCGGAGGTGGGCGACGAGGCAGGCGACAAGAAGAGCCCGTGGCAGCGGCGGGAGGAGCGGCCGCTCATGGTGTTCAACGTCAAGTAGCGCCCCCGCCCGGCCTGGCACCGCCTCCCCCACGTCGGCCCCCACCCCCTCCGCCCGGGCCCGCACCCAGGGGAGCGGCGGGGGCCCTCGATCTTAGCCCCCCAGAACACCCCTCCCCCCGCCTGGAGAGGGCCCCAGGGGGCTGCGGAGCTGTCCAGTGGTTTGTGCTGGGTAATGTCTCGGGAGGGACTCATGTTGGCCTCCGAGAGGGAGGTGGGAGGGGTCAGACCCCCATTGGGAGTTGCTGGGGAAGGAGGGCTGGGAGGGGGGAAGCAGTGCCTGTAGAAACGTGGCTGTACATAGAAAGATCTATTGTGGGAAAGCAGGAGGGGCGACCGGGCCTCAGCTGCTCGCGTGAGGGCTGGGAAGGGGCCTTCTCTGGGGACCCTCCGGGAGGGGAGGGGGTGCTGCCTGCTGACTAGCCCACCTTTAGGCTAGGATGTCACAGGGCTGGTGGCTGGGGCGGCTCTGGGGATTAGGGGATGTGATGGGATTGCTGTGGGTAACAGCAAATATAAAACTGGTGAGATGAACTGCGTGTTTATCTTTCTGTGGGGCTGGGGGCCCTTGCTCGGGGGGGGGGGTGGGCAGGGTGGTCAAATCAGACACTGTTAAGAAAGTGTACAAACTTTACTGCAGCACATACACACACACACGCCTGTGGATAGGGAAGAGCACCTGGCCACAGGGTCCACGGAAATTGGGGGAGGGGATGGCAGCTTGTTAAACGGCTTTCGGCTTTCGCCATAGCCCCCTTGAGACCCAGAAGGCCTTAGATTGAGGCCCCGCCTCCCATGATGGGAGTGGGGCATCAGAACAGGGGATTCCAGGAGAATTTGGTGGGGGAGAGGTGCTGGGGAGGCCTGAGCAGTGGGGACCCTCTGAGCAGGGTCCCGAGGGCTGCAGACTGTCTTCAGTCCTTAGTGTCGCCTCACAGCAGCTGTCTCCAGGCTGGGTCCCTCAGTGGCATGTCCCAGCGCAGGCTCTCCCTCCGCAGACACTTGGTGCCCTTGGCCCCACAACGGAAGCCCGCCGGGCAGCAGTGACGCTGATCTGCACAGCAGACACCCTGACAGCCAGGGGGAGGGCAGGGAGTCAAAGTCGGATGGTGGGACCTGGCTCCCACGGATGACCCTGGCTTCCGCAGATAGCCAGTTCCTGGCCGGGGGAGGAGGGTGGCACTCACCTGGCGATAGGGACAGCAGGCCCAGCCCCCTCGGCTGTCTCGGCAGCAGGTCTGGTTATCGTGGCAAAAGTGCCCTGCCCCACACTCCACGTTTCCCACAGCCACGCGAGAGCCACGGGCCAGGCGGGCAGCCAGGTGGGCCAAGTCCGCCTCCTTCTCGCAGGATCGGGCCTTCACGTTGCACGTGTACCCAGCCGGGCAGCAGTGCTGGCGGTCCTCACAGCACACAGCCTGCGAGGGACAGGGTGGCCTTCACGTCTCTCCTCCCCCACCCACCTCCCAGCCCCCATGGAGGACTCGGTTCCCCTGTCCAGGGCAGGCAGGTGGGCACTCACGTGAGGCAACTGGCAGCAGGCCCAGCCCCCACTCAGGCTGGGGCAGCAGGTCTGCCCCACGGGGCAGCTGGTGTGCTGGTCACAGCCCATGTCTCTGCGGTGAGACAGGGAGGCCTGATGGGCAGGCATCTTCTCCAATCCAGTCATCATCTTGCTTCCCTTCTGACACTGGCCCTCGGCCAAGCACGTGTAGCCATGGGGGCAGCAATGCTTGTGGTCTGAGCAGCAGACAGCCTGGGGGGGCGGGGGGCAGCACACGATGGCCTGGGAAGCTGCTCTGTGGGACAGAAGCTGAGCCCCTGCCTACCCCGACGCCCTCTCCAGCTCACAGCTCCTCCAGCTGGGAATGAACCTGACCGAGCCGGTGGGCCAGCTGCAGGCCAGGCAGAGGACTGAAGAGCAAAGCAACAGGAGTCTGACCACCTGCCCAGGCTAAGACACTGTCGTTCCCCCTGCAACCCCCCACCCCACTCCATACTATCCCCCCTCCCACACACCTCTGGGGCAGGACAGCAGCCCCACTCCCCAGATGCCAGTCGACAGCAGGTACTGGAGGAGGGACAGCTGGTGATGTTATCACAGGGGACATCGTTCTCCACGGCCTGGGGGATTGGCAGGCGAAGGCGGGCTGGGGTCCGCACCACCCAGGGCATCTGGCGGGCCTTCTGTTCACAGGTGCCCTTCGCTGTGTCACATTTAAACCCAGCCGGGCAGCAGTGTACGTGGTCTTCACAGCACACAGCCTAGGGTGGGTGGGCAGGGGACAGTGGGCGCAGGGGCCTTGCTGGCTGCTGCTTCCTGCTCAGCCCAGCCCACCCAGCACTCCTGCATACCTGGGCGAAAGGGCAGCAGCCCCAGGCCCCCGACTGCAGGCGGCAGCAGGTGTAGCCGTCTGGGCAGCTCACCTCCATGTCACATTTCACCTCCTGCACTGTGAGAAAGGCACAGGGGACAGGTCAGCAGTGGCACGGGGGAGCCTTGAGAAACCCCACCCTTGGCCGGCTCCACAGCCAGAACCATTGCTAAGGACAGACAGTATACTGAGCACTACCTCCCCGAAAGCAGTGAGGCGAAGGCAATGACGAGTGTGGAGGAAAAGGGGTTGTACATGCCCTGTCCCCTCCATGCGGCCCTCAGTCCCCCACCCCCGCCTGTGTTCCTGGAACAATTTGGTGGAGAGTTCCTGCACACGGAGCCACTGCAATGGGGTCAGCAGCCTGCGTCTGGTACCTGCATTTGCGGGCAGCTTGGTGAGGAGGTCCGTAGCGTTCTCCTTGGAGAGGCACTTACTCTGGACTAGGTCACACACAGTGTCCTGGGGGCAACAGTGCAGGTGGTCCGAGCAACAGATGGCCTGTGGGGAGGGAGGGCGGTGGGGGAGGGTCTCCGGAACTTCCGGTCTCCTCCGAGCTCAGAGAGCAGCCAGGTACAGTGGACACTGCCCCAAATCCCCCACTAGGGGGCGGCATGAGTCCTCAGCAGCCAGGCTCTAGCCCGCTTGCCAGCCCGCCCCACCCTGGGGAGTCCTTTGGAGATAGGTGTCCCAGCCAGGTGGCTGTGGGCACACAGCCCCTCACTCACATTAGGCATCGGGCAGCAGCCATACTTCCCATTAGGCAGTTGGCAGCAGGTAGAACCATCAGGACACTGGGACCGCCCATCCGGGCATAAGATCACTGCAAGGGGAGAGAGGTGGGCGGTGAGGAACTCTTCCCCAGGCTGGGAGCCGCAAGAGGCCTTACCTCCTTTCCAACCTGCACCCTAGACACTCTCCCACCTCCTTACCTGCGCCGTTACTCCTCTGTGCGGGGATCTTCTTTGCTAGGGGGTGGGAGCCTGTGGCCGTGAGGCAGCGGGCATGAGCCAGATCGCAGGATGTCCCATGGGGACAGCAGTGCACCTTGTCTTCGCAGCAAGAAGCCTGCCGAGAGAAGCTTCCGACTCTGTCTTTGCCCCCTCCAGCCGGCTGCTCTGCCCCGAATGCTCCCCTCACCCCCTATCTTCCCAGACCGGTACCTGGGGCATGGGGCAGCACCCCCAGGAGCCATCTCTCATAGTGCAGCACGTGGAGGAATTGGGGCATTCGAACTGGCTGTCAGGGCACTGGATGGCACCCAAGGGGTTGGTATCTGTGGACAGGACGGCCCAGGATTCCGTCAACCCAGTTAGCGAAGGCCATCTCCCCCATACCTGCGACACCACGGGATGCAGGCCCGGCTGACGGGGGGCTGGTGGTCTGGCACTAGGGCTCGGCGTTCTCCCAGGCACCCCTAACCCACTCTCCCCACCAGCCAGTCCTTGCCTCAGCAGTATGGCACAAGGCAGGGGCCTCCATCGACTAGGCTCCCCTTGAACCAGCCCAGCTTGTCCTCTTTCCACCCTCCCAAAGCTTGGCCTGGGGCCTGGAGTCTGGCATTCTCTCTCCTGCTCCTTCCTAGCCTTGTGCTCTTCCTCTGTCCCGAGCAAAGGGGGTTGCTTAGTACAGATGCCACAGGAATGAAGGCACAAGGGTAGGAACCAGGTCACCCAGCTGGCTGGATTCCTGGGCTGACCAGCCTCCGCCAGCAGCCCATCTGCCTGCCTTCCACCTCCACCCCGACCACACCTGATCTCTGGAAGCAGGACCGCCCGTCGGCGCTGCAGTGGTAGCCCCGAGGGCAGCAGTGGTGGCCATCAGCGCATGACACGGCCTGTGGGACACAGAGACACCCACGCTGGCTCAGCTTTTACCTGGGGTGAGTCAGGGGAGAGCCCAAACACAGACCTGACCCCTCCGTTGAGCCCATGGCACCCTCACCTCTGGGAACGGGCAGCAGCTGGAGGTCCCAGAGACAGTGAGGAGGCAGGAGTAGCCAGGAGAGCAGTGGGCATCTACCCGGCAGGGGCTCCCCAGCTGCCCGCTCAGCACTGTGGGCCACTGGCCCTGGAAAGTGAGAGATGACAAAATGAAGGACCCAAGCCCGGCCCCTTCCTCTGGCCACACCGAGATGCCCCTTCGGGAGATCCCAGCCAGCTCTTGCCTGGGCTGCAGGGCGCTCACCAGAACAGGATGGCAGCAACTGTAGCTCGCTCCTCCTGGGTCCAGGCAGCAGGCCCCAGGGCAGAACTGACCATCCGGGCACTGTGTTCCAGCCACCAGCCCTGCCACTAAGGCCACCCAGCTCACCACGGTCCACATGGTCTGCCTGCAAAATACCAAGAGGCATTTGGCGATGAGCTGAAGCCCATGCGACCCTGGATCCGGGGGCCAGTCACTCCCCCAGGTGCAGGTCAGATACCACCCGAGCCTCCTGATCCAGGCAGGAAGAGAGATGTGGGGCCCGAGATTCAGTTTCCTGTGTGTGTGTTCACTTGTGCACCCACGCGTGGATAGTGATGAGCATGGACACAAAGACGGGTGTCAGTCTGCATCCCCAAAATGTGGCCAAATGCCTCAGTCTCTGCCAGTGAGTGTGTAAAGATGCAGGTGTGTGAAAGGAGAATTTGCGGGTTTTGTGGGTCTGGTCTGTAGGGATATGGGTCACCTCCAGGGAGTGGGTGAGGCCTCAGGAGCCATGGCAGGACTGGGGTGGAGAGCAAAGGGGGAGTCCCCCTTGAAGAAAACACAGGGTTGCACTTCCCTCCCCAGCTGATGCTGTGTTCACACCTGCCAAGGCCTGTTGGGGGGAAGGGGTGTCACATGATGACATGGGAAATCATGGGGTTGAGAAAGTTGTGAAAAGGGAAGTGTGGTAGCCAGTGGAATCTGGGCTGCCATCCCCAGAGGCCAGCCACACCTGCCCCCCAACCGTCCCCAAACCACCCAGGGAAGGGGTGCACAGGCTGGGACAGCCTTTGAGACACCTGTGTTCTCAAGGCCCCCCAATACCACCAGACTCTTTCAGATTCCCCAGACATACCACCCCAACCCCTGCCCAACTTTTGCCTCTCCCCCTACGCGGAAGCCAAAACTCAGCAGTACGTGGAGAGGACCACATAAGCCCACCCTGCCACACCAGCAGAAGGAACCGATTATGAAGCTCCGTGGGGAGTAGTCTCTCACTTCTTAAATGACTCTTCCCCAACTCAGACAGACTCACTAGTTCAATGGGAAGGGCCCAGGAGATGTTACCCTGCCTAGTAATGTTTGTGGAGCTTCTCCTGGCCCAATTACAATACTATTTTCTTCCTTCCTTGCAACAATCATCCAAAGTAGTTGTAATGCATTTACTTTTCAAAGGAGGAAACTGAGGCTCAGAGAAGTAACATCACATGTCATATATCCAGTCATGGAGATGACAGGCTTTGAGGGCTCCAAAGCATACTGGACATGAGTTCATGTGACAAAGTGGCACCATGGACAGTGCCCAGGAATGGACCCCAGATCCCAGGGAGAGTAGAGGCCTGGAGTCCAAACAGAGGTGGGAGACAGAAGCAGAGCAGGTGGACAAGGGAGAACAGAAACGAGAAGCTCAGGGGCTTCCCGGATACTGCACTTGGGTGCTAGTCCTCCAATCACCACCACTGATGGTGAGAGCCTCAGCAATTGCTGTCTCTGGGGCTCAGTTCCCCATGAGTCTCTGTGTGGACACCGACACTAGGTGTGGTGAGGACTTACACCCACCCAGTCACTAGCATCCTTCTCTCCCTCACCTGGCTCTCTTCAGTGCCCCATTCTCAGCTCAAAGACCATTACCAGGAGACCCCCGACTGGCTGGTCCTGGACCTTGGCCCCTTTCACCCTCCCCTCTACACCCACAGCTCCCAGGCAAGGCTGGTCCCACCTGCTTCTTGGGAGTCAAACCTCAACCCTCCAGAGGCTGTCCCGCTGTCCTGGGTTGGCCCAGAAGGGGTGCCTATCTGCACAAATCTGGGACCACAGGGCACCCTAGTGACATTTATGCATACTTTCCTATCATTGGTGTCATATCATTGGTGTCCTAAGGTTAGGGAGTATAGCGTGTGCTTCTAGTGAATATCAAAGTACACACGCACGCCCACTTGAGACCAAGGAAGAAAGGACCCAATTCCTCTCAGTAGGGTTCTGAGCGGCGGCCTCTCTCACTCTCACCCCACAATACCACAGTAGAGAGAGGGACAGAGCCTCAAGCCCCCAGCTCTGCCATCTCCCACTAGGTGGCAGCCCCCAACTCCGAGCGTCAGGAGAGAGATTCCCAAAAGGTGAGCGAACTCAGCTGCGAGTGAGCAGGAAAAGTGGCAGGGAGAGGCGGAAGTTGGCTGGTCCCACCCCCCACGAGAGGAAGTAAGGGAGAGCCAGACACAACCCAGGCGTTCGGTCACTACTCCCAAGCCCCTGCTGCCTTGGAGGAGGGCAGGGTCTCCAGCGCACTCGCAGCCGTCTGAGCTCCGGAACCAGGACGGGCGCCTCTCTCGCTCCCAGGCATCCCGGGGACCATCCACCGCCACCACCCGCAGCAGCACCTGGGCCGGCTCGAAGCCGGCTCGAGAATGGAGTGGTCCCTGCTTTGGGGGAAGGGGTTGCAGCTTCCCGGGACGCTGGAGAGGGAGACAGCCGCCTTCTATTGGGGGTCACTGCAATCACTGCTTACCCCCCCACACCCCGTAAAACTGCCTCCAGTGCCATCGGAAACCCCCAAAGGAGCTTCCCTAAGCCAGCCTTCTCTTGCGTCCCGGCTAAAACTCCGGAAGAACCTCAAGCCCTCGCGTCCGCCCGGCCGGACCCCTGGAGGAAGCGAGAGGTCTGCTCGGCCGCCCTCCTTACCTGCGACCGGCTGCGCTCTCGCTGGGTAGCCGCGGCCGGGGAAGCTCACGGACTAGGGCCTGGCAGCGCGATGGCCCGCCCACCTCAGCTTCCATTGGCCAGGTGTCCGGGCTGTCGCGCTCCTACTGGCTATTGGTCGACGTAGAGGCGGGGCCAGCCTGGAAAGCTGTGCTTTTTTTCTTACTCAATTCTCTTTCCTCCCTCCCTCCGTCTGTCTTCCCACCCTCCCCCCTCTTTTTTTACGGGATCATGTGATTGGAGAATCATGTGACGTCCTGGCCCGGCTCAGCCGGGCTGCGGGCGTCGGATAGCGTTTGCCCGAGATGGGGCATCGTCTGTCCAAGGACGGTGACGGACAAGGCAGCTGCCCCTTACGGGGCGCGTTGCAGGGCGTTCACGGGATGTCTGCTTCTGGATTAGGGACATTCGTGCATTCTGTTCAACAAACTCAGAATACAGGCTGGGCAGCCAGGCCCCATAGGCGTTGAAGGAGAGTTGTGAGGGCAAGGATAGCTCTCGGGCGCGTTCCTGAGGGTGCTCATAGCGGGGTTTGAGTGGGTGGAGAGATGAGACAGGCTCACATTAAATCTAATTTAAGGTGCAAGGTCGTATGCCAGGTGTTACGGACATGTGTGTGTAGGTCAGAAGTGATAGGTTGGCTCTGGGCAGGGAGGAAAATATTTAATTCCACCTTAAGGGCACCTTTTTCCTTCAAGATTTAATTAATTTATTTATTTGAGAAGGAGCATGAGCGGCAGTAGGGGAGAGGCAGAGGGAGAAACAAACTCCTCTCTGAGCAGGGAGCCCCACTCAGGGCTTGATCCCAGGACCCCGAGATCATGACCTGAGCCAAAGGCAGATGCTCAACCGACTGAGCCACTCAGGCGCTCTTAAGGTCACCTTTTTGAGCTGAATCTGGGAGGATATTAACTGGTAGGTGGAGAAGGGTTGGAGAAATGCCCGGACAGGGGGTGTTGGGAGGAGTATTCGGAAACCAGATGGGAAGAGCAGCCTTGGGCAGGGATTAAATGCCAAGTTCAACATAGTGGGCTTAAGGAGCTGTTGGGTGCCTGACACAAGGCTGTGTTGGGGGGTAGGTGTATAGTGGAAGTGGCTTCCTCCTTTGAGTCAGCTCTGCCTTCCAGGAATAGACATGACTGGTGAGGAGAGAAACGTGGGGCACAGATCAGATTGGCCAGGAACAAGAGCCAGGCTGCTCAGTGCCAAAGGGCCTGGCTCTGGCCAAAATGATAGATGCACCAGGAGGGAGGAGAGCCCCAGAGAAAGCCTGGTGCCAGGCCTGGGAGGACAGGCAGTGTTTGGTTATACTGAGTGGCTGGAGAGTATTGCGGGCTCAACAAAGAGCTGGAGCTGAGGGGGAACCTGGGGGAGGGGACAAGCAGCCTAATTCAGGGGTGACGGCACTCTGTGTTGGGCAGCGGTGCTCAGCCTCGGGCTAGAGAGGGTATGGAGAGTGCGTGAGGCTCCTGCTGGGGGACATTTGTGCAGTTTCCTTCCTGTGTATCCTGACACAAGGGGGTCCAGCCTATGCCTCCGTTACCAGAGCACGTGCACACACACTTATCATGGAATGTTAGGGTAATCAGTAAATGAGTCCATTCATCACAACTACACAGAACCAAATAATAAATAAATAAAATAAATGCAGAAGATAAAACTGGAGTGACTAAAACAAGTATCATGGAAAGTATCCTTAAAGGAGTGATTTGCCCACCAGGGACATTCAGCAGTGAGCAGAGATAGCCCGGGTTGTCACAACTAGGGCGAGGTGCTACCAGCACCTGGGCACAGGCCAGGGAGGCTGCTACATCCCACCATGCAAAGGGGCCCCCACGACAAAATATGAGTTGTCCTGAAGTTGAGAAACCCTCTCTAAAGAATCATAAACTGTCTCTGTGAAAGAGCTCAACGTTTCCTTCACAAAGCTTCTTTTCTCTTATTTCATATATATATATATATATATATATATATATATATATATATATACACATATATACACATACAGAAGTCTACACCCAACATGGGGCTTGAATTCACAACCCTGAGATCAAGAGTTGTGTGCTCAACCAACTGAGCCAGCCAGGGGCCTCACGTATTTCAGCTATTTTTAATTAATGTTATCTGATTTCCAAGCAACAATAGGTTAAAGAAAGATCAGGGATGTGTGCATTGAAGCTTCTAGAAGCAGTCACTTTGAGTCTAGCAAGGATTAAAAGTATTTAACAGGAAAAAAATGCAAAAAGCAGACTGAAGGACCTAGAAGTGCAACATCCTGGGGACATAGGGTAGGGGCAAACAGTCCTGGATGAATCCATGGGCCTTGTAGGCTTCACTCCCAAGGGACAAGGTAATAGTCTAGGTGTGAGCCCAAGCTTTAGAGAAATCTGAATCATATGCAGTTACTCTGATTACTATGGCAAAGAAATATTAAATGTATTTATCAAGCAAAATGTATTTCCTTGTCAAATGGATGCAGTGAAATTCTACTTTCGTGGAGAGGGTACAGTTCCCCGAGGACTGCAGAACATCTCTCACATTCCTCAAGGAACACTCCAGTGTCCTCAAACTCTCCAATTTAGGAATCTCTCTCCCTCTGGTTTTTGCTTTTAAGGAGTTTGCATCATTTTTAAACATAGGACTAAAAAGAAGCAAACTTCAGAGTCACAAAGAAATATGACCTCATAGGGTCCATCCCCGTTTGCCCCATTCCCTGAGCCCTCCCAGCCCTCTTTGACCAGGCCTTGTGTTTTTAAATTTTGATGAAATCAATTGACTGTAAATGTGAGGGTTTATTTCTGGACTCTCAATTCTATTCCATTGGTCCATATGTCTGTCCTTATGCTAGTATGACATTGTCTTGATTACTATAGTTTTGTAGACGGTTTTGAAACTAGAAGAAGAGGGGTCCTTCAATTTCTTTTTTCAAAATTGTTTTGGCTATTTTG
The DNA here is from genome assembly GCA_004024625.1 of Mellivora capensis. Taxonomy (NCBI): domain Eukaryota; kingdom Metazoa; phylum Chordata; class Mammalia; order Carnivora; family Mustelidae; genus Mellivora; species Mellivora capensis. The sequence goes on along the minus strand of PISX010003621.1, from coordinate 81,558 downwards.
GGTCCCTCAAATTTCTATATGAATTTTAGGATCAGTTTCTCCAAAGGTGACAACTGAAATTTTGGTAGGGAATGCACTGAATCTACAGGTAAATTTGGGGTGCGTTGCCATAACAGTTTAAATCTTCCCATCCATGAACATGGATGTCTTTACATTGATTTATTAGTTTGACATTTGCCAAGTATTCTATGCTATAGATGTTACATAGTTTACTTAACCAGTCTCATTTAATGGATTTTTGTGTGTTTCCATTTTCTTTGTAGTTATCAAATAATTATGCAATAAATATGTGTGAACATGTCTCTGAGTGCACATGCCAGGGTTAAACCCCTAAAAGTAATATTGTTGGGTAAAGAGTATGCACATTTGAAATGCTAATGCCAAGGGGCACCTGGGAGGCTCAGTGGGTTAAGCCTCTGCCTTCGGTTCAGGTCATGGTCTCAGGGTCCTGGGATCGAGCCCTGCATCTGGCTCTTTGCTTGGCATGGAGCCTGCTTCCCCCTTTCTCTCTGCCTGCCTCTCTGCCTACTTGTGATCTCTGTCTGTCAAATAAATAAATAAAAATAAAACTATTTTGAAATGCTAATGCTTTAAAATTTTTGCAATTTACACTCCCAGCCACAGTATTTGGAGAAACTTATTTCCCATACACTCATCAACATCGAATAAGCCAGTTTATTTTTTAAAGATATTTATTTATTTATTCATTTAAAAAAGTCCGCAAGAGTGCTCAAGCAGGGGGAGGGACAGAGGGAGAGGGAGAGAGAATCTCAGGAGGGAGAGAGGGTGGAGCCTGATGTGGGGTTCGATCTCATAACCCTGAGATCATGAGCCAAAATCAGCAGTTAGATGCCTAATCGACTGAGCCACTCAGTCATCCTGAATACACCAGTTCAAAAGATGTCTTACCAGGGCCACCTGGCTGGCTCAGTCAGAAGAACGCATGCAGCTCTTGATTTCAAGGTGGTGAGTTTGAGCCCCACGTTGGGTGTAGAGATTATTTAATTAAATAAACTTTAAGTAAGTAAATAAATAAATAACAAAAGAGATTTTTCCAATCTAATGACAAAAGATAGTCTGTGGTTGTTTTATTTGTATTTCCTTGATTCTAAGGAAGCCAAGCATTTTTTTCAGATGCTTATTCTGTGTATGTGTTTCTTCTGTGAAGTGCCTGTTCTTGTTTGTATTGGGGTTCTCCAGAGAGATAGAACCAATTGCTGTGTATGTAGATAGACGTTTATTGAAAGTAATTGACTCATGTGATTATGGAAGCTGACAAGTCCAACAGCTGAAGTGTGGGCCAGCAGGCTGGAGACTCAGAAGAGCCAAAGGTATAGAGGAAGTCCAAAGGCAGTCACTGGAGAATGTCTTCTTGTTTGGAAGAGCCAGGTTTTTTGTGTTCTATTCTGGCCTTCCGTGGACTGGATGAGGCCCACCCACATTATGGAGGGCAATTTGCTTTGGCCAAAATTCTCCATTCAAATGTTAGTTAATCTCACCCAAAAACATCCACCAAGTTGACACATAAAACTAACCATTACATTATTCTTGGTTATTTTCCTTTAGTGTTTGTCTTTTTTGTTGAACTGTGGGAACTCTTTGTATATTCTGGATATTATCTATATTGCAAATATTTTCTCCCCGTGGGTCATTTTGTCTTTCAGTATCGTTTACGGTTTCTTTTGTGGTCAGAAGTTGTGTCGTTGTTCTGCCATCTGAAATCTAGTAATCAATCTTTTCCTTTATGGTTTCTGCCTTTCCCCCTCCTCTTGCTTAAGAAATTATAAATAGGGGTGTCTGGGTGGGTCAGTGGGTTAAAGCCTCTGCCTTCAGCTCAGGTCATGATCTCAGGGTCCTGGGATCAAGCCCCATGTGGGGCTCTTTGCTCAGCGGGGAGCCTGCTTCCCCCTCTCTCTCTGCCTGCCTCTCTGCCTACTTTTGATCCCTGTCAAATAAATAAACAAATCTTAATAAAAAAGAAGTTATAAATATGTTCTGCTATAAATAGGGTCTGTTTCTTTTTTTAAGAAAGATTTTATTTATTTATTTGAGAGAGAGAGAGAGAGATTGAGAACAAGCTAGAGAGAAGGGGTAGAGGGAGAAGGAGAAGCAGGACCCCCCCACCCACTGAGCAGGGAGCCAGACTCAAGGCTCCATCCCAGAACCCCGAGATCATGACCTGAGCAGAAGGGAGACACTTAACTGACTGAGCCACCCGGGTGCCCCAATGTGGTCTGTTTCTATTCCTCCTACACCCCCAGCTGCATGACCTCAGTGGCACCAGAAGTAATAACAGGAGGTTTCACTGAGAAACCTGACATGGAGAGGCCCCTGGATGTGTCTCCCTGGCCAAAGGGTTCCTCCAGGTTAGCCCCAAGGCTACTTTCCGAGGTGGTAGTCTGGGTGAAGGTTGGGCAGCTTCCTTCTCTCTCCTTCCTCCCACTTTTCCTAGCCTCTCCTTGATTCTTTCAATTGTCTCTCAGGGTTTTCTTCATTCAGAGTTACTATTCTGAAAGAGTCACAGGGACCCCAGGGCTGGACCCTTTTCTCCCAAGATCCTGAGTTGCCAGACAAAACATGGGATATGGGGCGCCTGGGTGGCTCATTGGGTTAAAGCCTCTGCCTTCGGCTCAGGTCATGATCCCAGGGTCCTGGAATCAAGCCCTGCATCAGGCTCTCTGCTCTGCAGGGAGCTTGTTTCCTCCTCTCTCTGCCTGCCTCTCTGCCTACTTGTGATCTCTGTCTATCAAATAAACAAATAAAATCTTTAAAAAAAAACAAACCATGGGATGTCCAGTTAAATTTGAATTTCAGACTGGAAATTAATTTTTTTAGTGTAAGTATGTCTCGGGCAATATGTGAAACATACATATACGTAAAAAGCATTCATTATGTATCTGAAATTCACATTTAACTGAGCACCTTGCATTTTTATTTGCTAAATCTGGCAGCCTTAAAGACTGAAGTTGGAGTGAGGGCACAGAAACAGCCTCTCCTGGCTTACACCTACTCCTTCCCCTTCCTGCCTGAGTCACCTTGGGTGAGCAATTGTTAGCGCCTGCCCTCATCATCAGGCACCTGACTGGTGAGCCTGCAGGACTCTGCTAGGTCCTCCAAGCTGTCTGGGTGGTGTGGGGGAAGGGATTTGGGACTGGGCCAGTGACCTGGCCAGAGGCTGTGGGAGGATATTTGGCAAGAGAAGTACTGGATGAAATCAGGAGACTTCGGTTCCTGTCCCACCATAGGCTGCGAACTTGCCCAGTGCCAGTGGGCATGCCACTTTCCTTGTTGTTGTTGTGTTTTAATCAATGACTGCTTTTTTTTTCCCCCCCAAGTAATCTCTATGCCCAATGAGGGGCTCAAACTCACAACCCTGAGGTCCAGAGTCGCATGCTCTGCCGACTTAGCCAGTAGGGAGCTCCAAATCAATCATTATTTTTAACCAAAAGTAACAAGTAAATGCTATTCAAATTATAACACAAAGCAGCACTCTTGTCCTCTCTGTTTTCCTACCCCAGAGATCTACTTTCAAATCCTGTAAGTTTCTTCTGTGAAACTCACATTTCTAAACTTCTGTGAAACTTGCATTTCTACATCAGTGTGGGTTTGGGAATTCTCGCCTTGCCTCTGGGCTGGGTGTGTTCACCTGAGCAGTGAGTGAGCGCTGCCCTGCTCCCTGTCTGCTGGGAAATTCTGGGTCTACAGTGAGCAGCAGCGGCCCCCCTAGTGCTGGGGAGAGGGAGGCTGGGTAGTACCCTAAAAACCAGCTGTATGGAGGAAGGAGGAGGGGAGGAGACTGATGAATGGGGGAGGGGAAGGCAGGTGGAGGAAGCGGATTCCTTGGCTCTGCCCAGGCCCTGGCTGGAGGATTCTTCGGGGATCGCTAGCCCATGCTTTCATCCCCAGCTATCCGTTGGAATCACCTGGGGAGCTTTTGCAGCCCCAAAGTGCTGAGGTCTGAGAACCCCTCACCTTGCTCAAGCCTCCTTCTATGGAATGAGGAACCTGGTTCTCAGGGAGGAAACTATTCTCCAGTTCCTCTTTCTCTTACGAGCTGGGCTGCATGACCCGATGCCGCAGCACCCCGGTTTGTCTGTACATTATGGACTTTGAGATTGAGGCAGTTCCCCCCACGGAGGGAATGAATGCCTTTGGGGCCCTGGGCACAGAGCCCGACCCAGGGAGCTGCCTCATTGTGGTGATTCTTGTCCTCGGGCCCTCCCAATGCAGGCCCCAACTATAGTTTGGGAGACTGTCCCCCTGCCCCTCAAGCCCATCTCAGGATCTCCTCCCAGAAACCTCTGGATCCTTGCTGGGGCTGCCCCCTGTCCCATCCTGCTGGTCCTGTCCGCCTGGGGCCACACGCACTGGGTCCTGATCCCTGTGCTGATTCACTCCTCCCATCCAGGCGCTCTGCTTCCTGCAGGAGAAGGGGGTACATTTCTGGGTTAAAGTAACAGCTTCTCCCATTCTGAGACCAGTGGGGTGATCTGGAGATGAACTTCCGGGTGAGGGCAAGGACTGATGCCAGCAAGTCTCCAGGAAGCCCAAGTAGCCTTTGGGACCGGCAGGTGGCAGGTGGCAGGGTATAGGAGCCAGGTCTTTCCTGGAAACCTGGACAATGGGCTGGGATCTGAGCAGCCACGGGACCTTGTCATTGCCTGTTGACCTTCAATTCCGGCTCTGCCTCTGACCTGCTGGGTGACTTGGGCTTATTTCTTTGACCCTAAATGTGATAGAGCGACTGTAATCACCCCCTGGAGAGTTCTGGAGGACCGAATGTGCTGATGTGCCTGTGGAAAGTCACACACACACCACACACACACACACACACACACACAGTGTCCTTCCTTAATAAACCCTCGCTTCCTTCTCCATCACACCTATGTTTGAAAGAAGTTTGGGGCACTTGGGTGGCTCGGTTGGTTAAGCGGCTATCTTCAGCTCAGATGATGATCTTGGCGTCCTGGGATCGAGTCCCTCATTGGGCTCCTGCCAGCTCAACAGGGAGTCTGCTCTCTCTCTCCCTTGGGTTCCCTCCACATACACAACCCCCTCATGCTCTCTCTTTCTCTCAAATAAATATATAAATAAGATGTTTTAAAAAAAGAAAAAAAAAGAATTTTTACAACCAAACTGCATTTATTCAGGACCAAGGAATTCATTTTCCTGTTCTAATTTACAAAATCCGTGATACAAAATCTGGCCTTGGTGGAGGGGGAAATAAAGGAATCCAGCCAAACCAAGACAGGGAGGGGCTCAGGTCCTCCAAACCCTTCCCAAACTCCTCTAGGGGGCAGGTCCAGGGCCCACAGGTAAGGACACCCTGCTCCAGCCCTGGGAGGCAGTGGTCCCTGAGCTGGGAGGTTTGAGAAGAGCTGGGCCCTGTCAGTGGTCTGGCCAGTGTCCTGCCTTGCTGTAGGTACCTGGAGTACCCTTCCCACCCTGTGCCTTCTTCTGAACTCGAGACACCCCCAAGGACAGCCATGCCAAGTGGCTGGTGCACGGCTGATGGAGTTCAGGAGTTGGAGCCCAGCTTTTGTCAAGGGCAGCAAGTGGACAGGTTGGGTGGTGGAAACGGGAGGACAGCTTGGGTTGTTGACTCATTGACCATTAGAGCTGGGAGGATAATGAGCTTAGAGACCTGGGAGCAGAATGGAGACAAGAAGAATTAGGACAGTATTTTGAATGCCTACCCTGTGCCAGCTCACTGAATTCTTGTAACCACACTGCAGGGTAGTGGTAGTTATGAGGCCTTGTCCAGGACTGCTCGGCTCCAAAGCAGGGGAGTTAAGGCTGAGTCCATTCATTCAGATCCCAGAGCTTTTGCCCAGAGCACCAGGCTCCACTAGAAGCTGACACCAGCTCAGCTTGGTCTGCCCTCCCAGCCCTTCCAGCCTCCTGAGCGTCCCTGTCCCTTCTCCAGGCAGACCCCACAGGGGCCAAGAAATACCCACTTCAAGGTGCTGGGACAGGTCACTTGTCAGTTTCCTCATCTGTAAAATGGGTACACAGTAACCTCCGTATGCCCTCTCCACAGGTATGCGAGGTTCAAACGGAATGATGGATGCCAAGAGGCCTTGTAAACTAGCACATTAGAACTGGGAGGAAGCCTTTTTAGGACATCAAAGGGGTTCCTCCTGTTCATTTGATGATCTATCTCTAAAGTGCCAGGCCAGGGCCTAGGTGAGAAAATGGCTCTCCCCAGATAGCTCAGAGAGGTGAAGTCACAGTCACCTCCTCCAGGAGCTAAGGGGGAGCAGAGCGAGGCAGTGGCAGGGAAGTTGGGGGGGGGGGTGCAGGGAACTGCTCCCCACCTCCCCATCCCCCTTTCCAGGTCATAAGTCCCTTTCACATCTCTCATGTGTCTTCACCACTCAGGAGTCCCAAGAGGGAAGCAGGCCCAGGAATGGTATTCTACCATAAAGATGAAGAAACAGAGGCTTGGAAAGGAGACAAAGTCCTCCAACAAGTTAGCAGAGAAATCTGTACGCATGCGCGCTTCCGGGGACTTTGACTTAATCTTTTACGCCAGGATGGTCGGTGGTGTACTTGATTTCAGTGTTTTAAAGAGGTGGGTCCTGGGGCACCTGTGTAGCTGAGTTGGTTAAGCGTCTGCCTTCAGTTTAGGTCTTGATCTCAGGTCTTGGGTTAGAGAGTCGGCTTCTCCCTCTCCCTTCGCCCCTCCCTCTGGCTGTGCACTTGCTTGCTCTCTCTCTCGCTCTCTCTCAAATAAATAGATAAAATCTTGTTTTTTTAAGATTTTTAATTTATTTATTTGACACAGAGAGAGATCACAAGTAGGCAGAGAGGCAGGCAGAGAGAGAGGGGGAAGCAGGCTCCCCACTGAGCAGAGAGCCCAATGCGGGGCTCGATCCCAGGACCCTGAGATCATGACCTGAGCCGAAGGCAGAGGCTGAACCCACTGAGCCACCCAGGCGCTCCTCAAATAAATAATATCTTTAAAAATCTAATTTTAAATCTAATTTAAAAAATAAAATCTTTAAAAAAATTAAAAACTGGGTCCTGCTAATGTTTTCTCAAAAGTTTCCATTGTGCCAGGTTTTGTACGAGGTTCCCCTTTAATCTTTAACGAAACCACACCAGGTAGCTACAATTATGATCCCTGCCTTACAGTGAAGGAAGACAAACCCAGAGAGGTTCAGCAAATATCTAAGGTCCCATAGCTGGGAAGGAGTGAAGCCAGAAATTGAATCCAGTCCCCGGAGCCTGTGTTTGTGCCCATCACAATATTCTTCCTTTGGAAGTTACTAGGACATCCCTGGCCCTCATCTAGGCACTTCCTTTCATCCCAACCCGCTCCAGCCTCCCTCAGCTCCTCCCAATGGGTGCTCCTGACCCCCTAGTTCTCCGGGTTGGTCTCTGGGCCAAGTTCAGGCCCCCCTCTGTCACGTGACCTGTTGTCATGCTCGCAGGGATGTTCTCCCTGTCCGCCACTGTCTTATGTATTCATTTGTTTGTGTCTCTTGCAGAAGGGACCTTATGTGACTCGTTCTCTGCTGTCTCCTAGTGCCTACAACACTATTTGGCACAAAACACTCAAAAATTGCTAAAAAGAAAAAAAGAGAGAGAGAGAAAGACTCAGTAAATTAAAAAAGGGGAGATGCACGCCAGCCAGCCCTTTGGTCCAGGCCCCGCTGGACCAGCTCCTCCTCCTTTTGGCCCCCAGTGACTGGCACTCAGCTCTGACCGGGCCTCGCTGGTCCTGTAGCCAACATTCTCCGGATAGCACTGGTGGCTCTGAGAAGCAGAAGTCCCCCAGAAGGCCATGTTACTACAAGGGACTGGGCCGTGCCTGGTGAGCTCATGGTCCTTTCTGAGGTTCTCACTCGAATCTGATCCAAAGTCTGCTTTTGTTAACATATGTGTTGTATTCTAACAAATCTTCAGAAAAGAAATTTAAAGATAATATAATCTATGCACAGTGTTTTTTAGACATTTATAGATAATTCAGAGTGGGCTATAGAGGAAAAGTAAAAAGAAAGGAATTTACAATAAAATAATATGCATTTCTGTATGTGAAAGCTCAGGTTTGACCCCACGAGAGAATAGGAGCTTGCAAGTGCCCACGACTCACTGGCACTGGAGAACCGTGAATGTCCCCATCTCGGCTCGGTGCTGGAGTGTCCAGTTAGCAACTCAGCTCACATGGGCCAGGGGACCACTGAGAAAAGATTTTCCAAAACAGTGAATTATCTCTGATGAAGTTCGAATGGAGACAAAGTCAAATCTTCTGTGGGATTTCATGGTAGTTTTATTTCTGAGAAATTCAATATATTTGAAAACAATTTTTTTAAAAAAAGCTGTGGGTGGGATAGAGAGCTAGCCTCCGGGTCAGATAAGTATGAACGTGTTTCTAATGTATGTGGCTGGCTAGAAAGACAAAGGAAAACTGGGTGGTGTGTGGGACAGTTTTTTGTTGTGTCAGGGTGTCTTATACTTTAAAGGATATTTAGCATCCCTGGCCTGCCATCTGTCAAACGCCAGGGGCCCCGGTCTTGTGACAACTACAGACTGGCCTCCTACATTTACAAGACGTCCTCTAGGGGGCGGTAGCGCTCTGGTCGAAAACAACGAGCTGGCACCAGCTCCCTGCTTTTTAAAACTCTGTCTTTGAGATTGTTTTATATCATAATGTGGAACTCTGCATCTTTTTCCAGACTGCGTGGTGATTGTCGTGTAGAGGTACTGTCACTCAGGTCCCTCTGGATGGCATTCCGCCGTTACAAACAAGGCTACAAGGACTGCAGAGTTGGGGTGTCATTTCACACCTGTTGGAAGCCAGAGGAATTCTTAGAAGTGGCCTGGCTGGCTCACAGGATTTGGGCATGTGGAATTTTCATAGTTACAGCCAAATCTGCCTTCCACAGAAGTAGCGAATCTACATTCCCCAAGCAGAGCAGGAACGAGCCTGGCCCAGAGCTCTGGGAGTCAGGCCGGGGGTGGGGGTGGAGGGAGTCAATTCTGGAAGGTCCTAGTCAGGACCCTTCCTCTCTGGGGGCCATCTCCTCAGACTACATCCAGGGTCCCCTCAGTGAAGCCCCGGTGTTCAGAAACTCCCCAGCCCACCCTCTCAGACCTGGGGTGGGGAGGTGGGGTGGTAGGGGGAGGGTAGGTGAGTAGAGAAGTCCTTTCCCAAACAGTTTGATCCTAGCTATTATGGGTATCTTTTTAACCTTTAAAAAAAAAAAAAAAAAAAAAAAAAGACAGCTTTGTTGCTTTCTGATTCTTTAAGTATTTCAGAGGGAGAAATTTCTTTCCCCACCAACTTTTCTTTTTTCACAACTTTTTGTTTTGAAAACTAAAAACTTCAGACAAATTGCAAGAATGGTACAATGAGCACCCATATACCCTTCATCTTGATTCACGCATTGTTCACATTTTGCTACACTGGCTTTATCTCTCTCTATTTTGCTGAACCGTTTGAGACTAAGTTGCAGCCACTCAGCCCTAAACACCTTAGTGTGCATTTCCTAAGAACAAGGACATTTTCTGGCAAAACCACAGTCTGGTTATCACACATAAGAAATTTAACCTTGATGACGTAAGATCTACTGTACAGGCCTTATTCCATTTTCTCCAATTGGCCCAATAAAGTTTTCTGTAACTCACCCACGCCTCCCTGCCCTCAAGGTCCCATAAAAAATCTGACTTGAGGGCGCTTGGGTGGCTCAGTGGGTTAAAGCCTCTGCCTTCGGCTCAGGTCATGGTCCCAGGGTCCTGGGATCGAGGCCCGCATCGGGCTCTCTGCTCAGCGGGGAGCCTGCTTCCTCCCCTCTCTCTGCCTGCCTCTCTGCCTACTTGTGATCTCTGTCTGTCAAATAAATAAATAAAATCTTTAAAAAAAAAAATCTGACTTGAGGGACACATGGGTGGCTCAGTGGGTTAAGCCACTGCATTCGGCTGAGGTCATGATCCCAGGGTCCTGGGATCGAGTCCAGCATTGGGCTCCTTGCTCTGCAGGGAGCCTGCTTCTCTCTAGCAACTCTGCTTGCCACTCTGCCTCCTTGTGCCCTCCCCTCCTCTCTCTCTTTCTGACAAATAAATAAATAAATAAAAATCTTTAAAAAAAAAAAAAATCTGACTTGACATTTAGCTCCAGGCCAGGAGTTTGGATTTCTCCTCTGCAGCTCGGTGGGCCTGCAGCTGTGGGCCCGGCCTCCAGGAAGGCAGCTCCAGGTGGGCTCCACGAGAAGAACCTAAGCCCTACTCGAGCCTCACACATGTCTTTCTAGGCCTTGGAGGTGCAAGCTGGGAGTGGGGCTGGGGAGGACACTGTCCTGCCGCTGGGTTTGCTGGGGAAGAATTCAGACTAACAATAAATTACCTTCCGTTTCCGTCCCTCCCTCAGTGCCAGGCAAGGACTTGTCCATCCGTCCCAACAACAGCTCCTGGGGCTGGTACTTTCTTCTCCCCTTTTACAAGTGAAAGGTGTTTCTGTTTTTCCATCTGATGAGGAGGCCAGTAATGGCCACAGGGGGCCACATGCTGCCTCTGGAAAGACCACTGGGTGCGTGGTCAGTGTGAACCATGGCCAAGTGAGCCAAGACAGTGGCTGCTTCCTCCTCAGGTCTCCAGGCTTGGGCATCTCAAGGCTCCTGCTCCCGCCTGCAGCCGCCATGACCATCCTTGGGAGAGATAGCCACCGGCTCCAGCAGTGCCTCATTGCCCACAGATCACCTCTCCTACCTGCCCGGATGGCTGCCACGATGGGCTTTGGTCGAACCAGTGATGCCTCAAGGCATTCCTCTGTGGCAGAAGGCAGGGACTGTGATCTGATCATCTCTGGGGTCCTGACGAGGCCACAGAACCATTTGTCGACTCTTGACAGGGCTTTCACAGACCAGAGTTTAGTTAGGAGTTTGTAAATTAGGCGGGATTATTTGCAGACAAGGAAACTGAGGTGTAGCAACAAATCTCAAAGGCATCCTATTGCAAGAAGAAAACCAGAAATGGAATGCAAGCCCCTTATTCTACTGTGAGGGGAAACTGAGGCTCAGAGATCACCAGACCTGGTTCCTGACCACTACTTTACAGGGCAGGAAGGGGTGAAGGGAATTATTACTCTCTGTGCCTGCTTTAGAGTCAGAGGTAGGACCAGAACCTGGTTCTCTAAAGGGCCTTTCCAGAACTTTCTGTGATACAGGTCAAGTGTTGGTGTTGGTGTTGGTGTTGGTGTTGGTGGGAATCAATAATAATGATGACAGCAATAATAATAATAGTCATTGAATGTTTGCCACATGATAGACAAGGGTCCAAACACATTACAGCTACTAACTAATTGAATTCTCAAACAATTCCTGTGAGGTGGGTGCATTATTATCCCCATCAGCTCATTTTATAAATGGGGAAACTCAGGCTTCAAGCCGGTAAGACATTTGCTAAAGGTCACTCAGCTCCTGCAGGAAACAGCCAGGTCCCTGCCTTCCAGCTGCTCTGACCTTGAGGCAGACAAGGGCTGTCACCCTATGGGCTGTATTCTTGGAGTTCTTGAAGCCTGAGGCCCGACTAGATAAAACCTTCACAGGTGACCAGGTCACTGCAGGGAGCAGAGAACCCAGGTTGAGCATGGCGTGGGTGGCAGCTTCTCCCGACTCAGGCAATTCTGGGTTTGAATTCTGGCTCTTTCATTTCAGTGACCTTGGTGCGATTGATCTCTTAGGCCTCCATTTTCTCATTGATAAAACGGAGATTGCGCAGGAGAAGTCTTGGTTCCGTTATACACTAGGAATCACTATGCCCGTGACCCTCAGTTTCCTCCTCTGTAAAATGGGGAGAGTGGCTGTGGGCTGGGAACAGTTCAGGTAAGCCATAACTTTGAGGCTGTGAAAGACCGAAATAGAAACTGGGTTATGGAGTTAACATACAGTTGATAAAATGATTTTGTGTAATTTCAGGCCTCCACTGGATGGGGGAAAGGGAATGCAAAGGGCACCTTCTGTCCTGCCCTTTCGACCAGCGGCCCCTTCGCGGGTTACTGTTTGCACTCTCCCGCCCCTGAACTTGGGCTGCCAAGCCTCTCTGAGTCGCACAGCCAGTTTCAGGGAAAGCTAATGGTTGGTCCCTTAGAATCCACGTGCAAACCTCGCGAGCGCTGAATGGCTGGGAGGCTCAAGCCCGAGAACCTGGTGACGTCAAAGTCACGGTCTGCCCTTCTTAAAGGCGCAGGGTCGCACTCCGTGTTCGTTTTCCTGTGTTCGGTCAAATAATTGGGACCGCACAAAAGTTTTAAAGGCGAGGCAGGTGGCTGGCTTTCAGGTGCGGGGCGGACAGATTTGTCTCCCTGAGAAGCGCGATCAGAGAGGTCAGCGCAGGATTTAAGCCCACCTGTCGCCCAGGGAGGCAGCCTGGTGCAGGGTAAAGTACCTGGAAGGTTCGAATTCCAGGCACTTAAACTCCGAGCCTCAGTTTCATCTTCTGTAAAAAAGGAACCAAATAATAATATACTTCTAAAAGTTTGGGGGCTTAGAAGTAATGTTGTGAGAGTAACCAACGGAAAAAATGTCAGACCCCTTCTTCCGTACTCAGTCCTCTCACTGCGCGAAGGAAGAACCCGAGGCCCAGAGTGGTGGTGTCACTTGCCCAAGGTCACACGGTGGTGGGACTAAGACTAAGTTCAGTCCGGCTGACCCCGGGGCTTCCTGGCTTCCGGGCCAACCTTTTCCCTGTTCCGGCCTGGCTGGCCCGGGTCGCAGCTCGTCTAATCCTAGCGCCCATGGGCGCACACGGGACCCAGTGGTCTGCCGACTGGTTTTGGAGCTGCGCCTCAGTGGATCACCTGTAAAATGGGGATAATGCTAATTCCTGTTTGGTCGGTCGCCATTATGTTGTAAAGCCTCAGCAGGGAGCCTGGCGGGTAAATATTTGTCATCGCTATTTGATATCCCCGTGGCCTTGGAAGAACTGATTCAAATCCCTGCCTCCTCGCAGATGAGGACACTGAGGAAGAGGAGGAGAGTGCGTTACCCACGCTGGCCCGGCAAGATACGGGGAGCGCCGGGACTCCCGGGGCAACGCTCGGCCAGGGCACTGGTGGGATGGAGTTTGTGAGAATACACAGTTAACTGCAGTGCTGCCGCCGGTCACGCGCAAAGTGGAGACCCACGACCTTGGTCGGAGCGCTGGCCCGGCCAGGTACCCGCAGCGCAGCGGCAGCGCGTGGAGGGGGGCGCGGCGGGTCCGGGAGCGGCTGCTGGTGGGCGGGCCCGGTGGAACTCCGGGCAAGTAGCTGGTCGGCCGATGGAGGGCGGAGCCTCAAGGCGCGGTCCGGGGGGCGGGGCGGGCTTGGGTGCTTTCTGAGACGGCCTTGGTGCAGGGCGAGCGCGCGCGGACCGCACACCGGCCGCGGAGCCGCCATGGGCCCGCTGGGCCCCGGGCACCGTGCAGCGCGAGCACTGGCCTGGAGTAAGGTGGGCGGAGCTGGACCGGGGTTGAGGGCCTGGCAGGGGGCGGGGGCGGAGATGGGCCTCCGGAGGTCCTGGGGAACCTGACCCGGGGTTGGGCTGGGGTCCCGGACTCTCGAGACGTCAGGCAGACCTGGTCGTCCCATCGGGCGTCCGCTGCGCGCGGGGCCGGGGTTGCTCCGAGGAGCAAGGGGAGATCCTGTCTTCGCACACCTACTTCCCGCTCTCTTGGCCGAACCTCCGGCCTCTGTCTTGAGAAGAGAGAGCAGAGAGAGATTGCCCTTCCCATCCAGGCCTGAGGGACTGGCCCTTCCGGCCTCGGGAGGGTGCAGGAGGGAGGGCCAGGAACCCAGCCTTCAGTTCCGAGAGCGGACGGTCTTTTCGCGGCCATCAGATTTGTTTACACGTTTCCCCCATCTCTCGGCTCCACCTTCCACTCCCGGTGACGGGGCACAGAAGTGCCCGCTTCGGGAGTGGGGGGCTTAGAGGGATGGCTCAAGCGTTGATCGATCTTTGGGTTCTCAGGGCCAGACAGGGCGCCTTCCCCAATGAGGGGGCACAGTAATTCCGTGTTATTCACGAGGGGGGATGACAGTGGACCGTTGTTTCTTAACCAGTGAGTAACTACCCAAGCTTCCTTCCTGTCTGCTCCCAGAGTGACCTTGTTCAGGTCGTTTCACCTCTCTGAATCTCTGGTTCTCCACCTGTGAAGTAGAGCTGACTAAATTGCTTTAAAAGGTAATTGTGAGGGGGCCTGGATGGCTAAGTCTGTTAAACTTCTGCCTTCGGCTCAGGTCATGATTCCAGGGTCCTGGGATCCCGCCCTGGGTTAGGCACCCTGATCCTGGTTCTCACTTTCCTCCCCGCTGGTGCTGTCTCTTTCTCTTAAATAAGTAAAGTCTTTAAAAATAAAAATAAAAGGTAATGAGAGGAATGTCTGAGTTCATTTTTAGTGAGTGAATTCAGGTAAAGGGCTGGGTCAGATCCCAAAGTGCCCCTGCCTCGTGTCTCCCCTTCCCACTGGTTTTTGTTTTGTGAGTGGTGGTTCCAGTGGACTTGTTTGTTTTTCAGAATTGAAGCTACAAGATGGCTGACCAGGACCCTGGGGGCATCAGCCCCCTCCAGCAAATGGTGGCCTCGGGCACTGGGGCTGTGGTCACCTCCCTTTTCAGTAAGATCTGGGGAGGTGGGGAAGGGGCAGCTGGGGACTGGGGCAGGCCAGAGATTGGAGGCGACTTGGCCGTAGGGTAGGGGTCAAGGGGAGGGGTCCTGAAAGGAGCCTTCAGACCTGCCCTCCTCCTGCAGTGACGCCCCTGGACGTGGTGAAAGTTCGCCTGCAGTCTCAGCGCCCCTCGACGGCCAGCGGTGAGTGCCTAGCCATGGAGCCCAGAAGGGGCCTGGGCAAAACCAAGACCTTCCAGAGATGGGATCCCCGGGACAGGTCCGAGGGGGGCCCTCCTGACTTAAGGGGTTGCCTTGTGTTTTAGAGCTGATGCCTCCTTCCAGACTCTGGAGCCTCCCCTACGCGAAATGTGAGTTCCCCGAACCACAGGGAGCTTGTGAAGGTCCAGGGGATGGAGTGGCCCAGTCTCCCCAGGGGACCTGAGTGCCCACAGCCCTACCACACACTTCCAGGTCCTACCAGCAAGCCCTGTGTCCAAACAAGAATGTCCACCTGGGGACCACGGCCTGTGCTGGCCTCCAAGGGATGGGGCTCAGCCCTCTCCCTGCGGGATTCCAGGGCAGTGTCCTCCTAATACCCTCTTCCCTTCCCCAGTGCCCTCCTCTCTCCGATCCACAGGGAAGTGCCTCCTATACTGCAACGGGGTCTTGGAGCCCCTCTACCTGTGCCCAAATGGTGCCCGCTGTGCCACCTGGTTTCAGGACCCCACCCGCTTCACTGGCACCATGGTGAGGAGCGGCTGGGCCCCCGCCTGGAATCTGGGTGTTCTGGAGGGATTCACATCGGTTGGGCGGGAGATCTAAGGAGGAGTGGGTGGTGAAAAGCAAGTAGCAGTAGCCGGGTCGGCTTGGGAAGGGCTCGCCGGCGGAGGTGGTGCCTCTCTGTGGTTTGAAGGGCGAGCAGGAGTCTGTTGGGAGCTAAACAGGCGATTGCATGTGTGCTGGCCTGAGGGGCTCTTGCCTCCCAGCAGGACCCAAGGCTTCGGGTGGAGGTGAGGGCATCAGGCTGGGGCCGAGTCCACGTGGGCCCCATCATAGAGCTTATTCACATTCCTCCTCCCTCCTTGTGGGCTGGTGTCTGGTCAGGACGCCTTTGTGAAGATCGTGAGACACGAGGGCACCAGGACCCTGTGGAGCGGCCTCCCAGCCACCTTGTGAGTCTCCCAGTCCTGCACATTGCTTTTCCCTGCTCTCCTGCTCTGATCCTTTACTCTCCTGTCATGATGGTTGGGGCGGGGGTGCCTGGGAGGTTGGGAGCCTTTGGGAGTCCCAGTTAACGTCTGTTCACACTCCCAGGGTTATGACTGTGCCGGCCACTGTCATCTACTTCACCGCGTACGACCAACTCAAGACCTTCCTTTGTGGTCGAGCCCTGACTTCTGATCTCTGCGCCCCCATGGCGGCTGGCGCACTAGCCCGCTGTGAGCATAGCCTGGGGCCCTTGATCTCTCTCTGACCCCCAGCTCTGCCGGAGCCCGGTCCTGGCTTCCAGCTCTAGTGTCTGGCAGCTTAGGGGTGAAGGGATCTCTTGGGCCCCTATTCCCGGGAGAGGCGGTGGCTATCGGGCACTGTGAGCTGACCCCTCTCTACTGTCACCCCGCAGTGGGCACCGTGACTGTGATCAGCCCCTTGGAGCTGGTGCGGACAAAGCTGCAGGCTCAGCACGTGTCCTACAGGGAGCTGGGATCCTGTGTCCGAGCTGCCATGGCCCAGGGCGGCTGGCGCTCACTGTGGCTAGGCTGGGGCCCCACTGCCCTTCGGGATGTGCCCTTTTCAGGTAGGAGTCAGGTGTGGGGGGTGGGGTAAGGGAGCCTCTGGATGACATACAGGAGGTCTACAGTGCAGTGACTTTGAAGTTACTTTTCTGGACCTTGAATATCTCATCTGTGAAATGGGTTCAGCGGGTGGGGTAGTCACCCAGGTTTCCAGGAGAAAATTCTCACGGAGGGTCTGTCACAGAAACTGGCCCGCCACAGACAGTCCTCATTCTCCAGGGCAAGGGTTCGTTGCATTGTGCGGAGGCTGAAAAATGGGAGGTTTGAGGCCACCCTGCTGCCCTTCCTGACTCTAATGAGCGTTCCCCTACATCCCCAAGCCCTGTACTGGTTCAACTATGAGTTGGTGAAGAGCTGGTTGAGTGGGCTCAGACCAAAAGACCAGCCATCCGTGGGCATCAGCTTTGTGGCTGGCGGCATCTCAGGGACGGTGAGTTGATTGGGCCCGGACAAGGCCAGTGCGTGTGGCCTTGGGAGGCCCAAGGGTTGTGGGAGACGCTCCAGGGAGATGAGTTCGGGTGGCTCCCTGTCGAGGAGCAAGCTCGCCCTGCCTAGTGAAGCCCTACCTAAGGCTTGCAGAGCTCGGCTGGACAGGAGGGAGGGTGTCCTGGAACCGGAGACCAGCCCTCTCCCCATCCCACCAGGTGGCGGCCATCCTGACTCTACCCTTTGACGTGGTGAAGACTCAGCGCCAGGTCGCACTGGGAGCGGTGGAGGCTGTGAGAGGTGAAGGTTCTGGCTGGTGCGGGGCCGTGCGGGTGGGGGCCCAGGTGGGGTCCTAACCTGGCCGTGCCTCGCATTTGCAGTGACGCCTCCACGCGCCGACTCCACGTGGCTGCTGCTGCGGAGGATCCGGGCTGAGTCGGGCACCCGGGGCCTCTTTGCAGGTGAGTGTGTGTGTATGTGTCCAAGCTCAAGAAGGATTAGGGCCCCCTGGGGTCCTGACCTCTGACCCTAACCCCACTCCCATTGCAGGCTTTCTCCCAAGGATCATCAAGGCCGCTCCTTCCTGTGCCATCATGATCAGCACCTATGAGTTTGGCAAAGGTTTCTTCCAGAGGCTCAACAGAGAACAGCCTCTGGGCTCTTAGGAGGAGCCAGGGGACAAGGACCCCATCTCTTCCATGGCTGGGGGGTGCCGAAGGAGACTGAGCCAAGTGCCTTGTCCTCAGCACTGAGGGGAGGGGCCTCATTTCCCATACCTCTCAACTATGAGTCCTAGGGGTAGGGGCTTGCCCCTCAAGGCCTGCCCACGCCCCTTCCCCAAAACAGCTTTCTTCCTGCTGTTTCTCATTCCCAAGCCCTAAGGATAATCACTTTTCCACCACCACCACCCCTACCCCAAGTTCAAGACCAAATCTGCTAACTGTCCCCTCCCTTGCCACCGTTTCCCTGTGTGTTTGCTGTAATGGGGTCTGCTCCTGGGAACCACCAAACCCTGGGCCTGGTGTAGTCTGCCCACGTCCCTGTGAATTCCTTGAATCTAAAGACGATGAACCTCTCTCTAGCGCCTGTGATTGCGGGGTGGGGAGGGGTGGGGAGGGGAGGAGGACTTGGTGAGTGGCTTGCACAGAGGAGGCCTGGAAGGGACCTGGAGGTTGGCTCTGACGACCCAGGTGGTATCCATAGAGAGCACTCTGCCAACTTAGAGCTGGGTCAGGGTGAGGACCCAGAGTTGAGGGGGTGACGGGTAGTGTTAGAGCCACGGGGGAGGGTGGCAAGACCTCTCCCCATGGATATCCTCCAAGTGACAACAAGGAGGTTGCTTCACTGGGGGTGCAACTTTGGGCCAAAGCTGAATCCCTCAGGATGAGGAAAGTCTCAGAGAACAGGGCCCTGCCAGGGCTGGCCGCCTCTGTCCTGCCCTCGGCTGTTCAGTGTCTTCCCTGCTGGGGGCTAATCAAGTTACTAAGAGTGTCAGGTTGAGTGAGGCACCGACACGTCGTGGTCTTTCCCTGGACAGACAGGACAAAGGCACCCCACTTCCTCAATCGTTCTGACCGGTTTGCTCCCGTGGGGCGCACACCCGTGGTGTCTGGTCTAGAGTCACCCCGGTTCTGGACCCAGCACGGGCTCTACTGAACTGTGCCACCTTAGGACAGCTCCCAGTCCCAGCCCCCCACAGACAAAGTTGCCCTCAGTCTTCTGGTTTTTATTTGCCGGATCCCCTCAGAGCCCCTGCCTTGGGGCCGAGGACGGAGTGACTCTGGGGCATACACAGGGTCAGACTGGAGAGGCAGTGGGGTGGGGATGGAGCGAAGAAGAGTCCGGTAGGAAGCCAGCCAGGAGCCAGGGTCACCAGAAGAATGGTACAAGCTTTCCCCAGGGCACCCCGTGGCCTGTGGTGCCCCTGCCAGGGTCCTGGCCCAGGCAGCTTCCCTTTGCAGCTCCTGCTCCCTTGGGCAGAAAGTTAAAACGGGCAAGAAGCAAAGGGTGCCTTTGGCAAGAGACCCATGGCTGGGTGGCCAGAGTTCTCTGGAAAGGTGGCCTGGATTGAGGGACTCTGTGCCTGTGCCCCTGGCAGATGAGGCCAGCACTGCCCACGCCGCTCCTCAGCTGGGGCTCAGTGCCGGGCTGCCCTCTGGACTGTCGCTCACCAGGCACTCGTTGGATTTGAAGCTCGCCAGGGACTTGCAGCTGGGGATGGAGGCCAGGGAGCCGCAGAGGCCCAGCATGGAGGGCGTGGGGTCCTTCCCTGAGGAGAGAGGGCGGGTGAGGCCGAGCCAACCGGTCTGCCTGTGTGTGAGCTGGGGAGAGGGGGTGCAGGCAAAGGTGAGGGAAGGGTAGCCCTCAGGTCAGCACCCCCCCTAACTCCCCCTGGAGATTTTCCTCATTTCTGGAGCATTTGGCATTTTCGAGTAAACCGGGGTAAGCAGCTGGCCATGCCATGCCCAGTGCTGGGACACTGTATTGTAATCGTCAGTTTATGTCTCTGTCTCCCCCTGAGGTTCATCCTCTCTGTCTGTTTATTAAACACGCGGTGAGCACTTGTTCCGTTCCAAGCACTGGGGATACAGAGAACGGACGAGACACGGTCCCTGCCCTCACGGAGCTCACAGTCTGGTGGGGGAGACAGACACACAGACAATCACAAACACAGTGTGGCGGGGTTCCATGTCCACAGCCTGCCTTGTCTCAAAGAAGATCTAAAGTCATCCAGAACAGTGTGGTTTTGGGATAGAAAAGGCAGGAGTCCAGGCCCCAGGAAAACTAGGGTAGGGAACCAAGGTGAAGCCAGGGGAGGGCAACACAAAATGCATGCGTTGAAGTCCCGGACATTCGCTTGAAGGGAGCCACTAATTTGGTTCTGAGCTTCCTGGCAGCCAAAGAAAAGGGGGAAACAAGGGTCAGGCAAGCGGTTCACAGAGCACATAAGATAAGAGCAAATTAATTAGGTGAAGAATTCCCCGAGAACCTGTGAGCCATGGGGCCCCCACCAATGCTACACTGGGGATTAACCAGCACCCCCGTTACTGATGAGCAGGACTTGGCAAGGTAAAGTGCCGGACCAGGGACCAAGCTCGAACGACTGGAAGAGACGCTGCCTGGGGCTTGCATCAGGGTCTGCCCAACACCCCAAAGCAAGCTCTTAAATGTGATGCTAACCTCCCTGGAAGGGCTCAGTGAAAGAGGGACTCGGCCGGGGTCACTGCAGGCCCCAAGACCTGGCCTCAGCCCTTCTTGGAAGAATGTTGGGTGCTGGATTAGGGGGCTCACCGATGGGGCCCCAGGGCTCCTCATCCCGTTTGCCCTCTCCCAGGCGCTGGGAGTCCGAGCTCAGGCTGGCTTCAGCTGACAGTGGCTCCGTGCTCATGAAACTGTGTCTGGAGCAGAGCAGAGGGCTGATGTGCAGGCAGAGGACTGAAGCCCACCCTCAGCCCCCCTACCAGCCCCACTTCCCCAGTAAGGACCAGCACTGAGGCCCAAGCTGAGCCCCGCTGAGGCTTACCTCCGGTACAGCTTGGGGTTGTTGGTGCCCTCTGCCCCACTGAGCGTTCCCAGGGATGGCCATTGGTTGACCAGGGGCGTGGTGAGGTCTTTGGAACCCTGGGCCAGGGGAACGTGGTCACCGGGGATCAGACCTGTCCTGGGATGGGGAGGAGGGGTCAGGCCTGACTAGGAGAGGGTGCAGAAGTGGGGAAAG
Source organism: Mellivora capensis (assembly GCA_004024625.1). Taxonomy (NCBI): domain Eukaryota; kingdom Metazoa; phylum Chordata; class Mammalia; order Carnivora; family Mustelidae; genus Mellivora; species Mellivora capensis. The sequence continues at coordinate 61,033 of PISX010003621.1, read as the reverse complement.
GGGAGGCTCAACGAGGGGGTAGTTATGAATGAAATCTGGGCAGCGGAAATGGGGACAGAATGTTGCGGACCAGTAGGGCAGTTCCTGGGAGTCAGTGGAGGGTACTGAGGTCAGGGAGGAGATGGGGATCTAGTGCCCTCATGCGCATGATGGGAGCTGGAGGGAATGATGGGGTGCTGTTGGACTCAAGTTAGGGTGATGGAGTGGATTGGAAATAGAGTGGGAATCCTGAAAGGTAATGGAGCATCTCTGGGGATCATGCTGGGAGGTCACACGGTGATGAAAAGTTTCAGGCAGAAGCTATCAGAAGGATGAGTGACAGTGAAGCCGGGTGGGGGGGGCGCAGTGGGGATGATAGTGGTTGCAGATCAGAGGGGTGCTGAACAGAAGGAACGCGATCATGTCCACACTTTCTGAGTAACAAATGCGGTCTTTCTGAGTAACGTTCTGTAGCCATGCTAGCTGATGGAGGAAGTGGGGAGCCGGTTTTGGGGGGGTCGGGTCGCTGGATCTTATGTTGAGGGCAATTTAGTTCACCAGGGAGAGGGTCTTGGGGTGGAGGTGAGGGGATCAGTGGTTTGATTCTGGCGGTGGGTGGCGCTAGCTATCAAGAAAGAGGGGGCGATGTGGTCGGGGTGGCCGGGACGCGGCGAGGGTGGGGGGCGGGCGGGGAGGACAGGGGGAGGGCGGCGGCGGCGCTCACAGCTGCTCCTGCAGCTCCAGGATCACGCCTTCCAGCTCCCGCTTCTCGCGCTGGTTCTGCGCCGCAGCCTCCTCCAGCTGCAGCTGCAGCCGCCGGTTCTCCGCCTCCAGGTCCTTCAGTTGCGACTCGCGCAGGCGCACCAGCTCCTCCAGGTAACCCTGCGGGACGCGGGGTCAGCGCCGGCGGCGGGACGCGGGTCCGCCCGCCCGCCGGCTCCGCCACCGCCCCTGCTCCCCCCCCGCGCGCGGCACGCACCTTCTGCGCGTAGACGATGCGAAACTTCTGTTCCATCTTGTGCCATTTGCTGTACCAGCTGTCCTCGTCGGTGACGAGCGGCAGGTACGGGTGCTCGGGCGAGTTGTCCTCGCTCGTACTGCTCTCGGCGCTGTGCCGCTCCTCCTCGTCCGTCAGGTAGTCGTAGCTTGGGGGGAAGGCGCAGTGGGCACGGCCCGCCCTGCCTGCCCCTGCCCGCCCTCCCGCCAGCCCCGCACCCACGCGCGGCTCACCTCTGGGTGAACTTTAGGTAGGGTGTGTAATCGATCACCACAGGGGTCTTCCCGTCCAGCACTTCACCCTTGAGACAGAAGCTGGGGGCGGGAGAACCACAGGGTGGGGGGCGGGCATGACGGGATGGGAGTGTGGACATCCTCGGCTCAACTCCCTCCGTCCCCGCCCCCGAGACCCCACCTGAAGTCTATGGCGCTCAGTCCGATCAGCATCCCGGTGAGGACGGTGGCTTCCTCCCGCAGCATGATGGCTCCTGAGTCATAGAAACGTCTGCGGGGGTAGAGGGTTTGGGGTGGGGGTGGGGGGCTGGATATCGAGGGACTGACGGTGCCGCAGCCTCATCCGCCCAGGGAGGCCCCAGCCCTGAGGACTTCTGTTGGCTCACTACAAACCTTTCCTAGAGGAAGGAGGTATGTCTCTCCTGCTCACCCTTCAGTGTGGATCTTGGCTCTCCCTCAGAGTGGCGCCCACTGTGTCTCCTGTGTACTAGAACGTGTGTTCCCCGAGAATACTCTCCTCCATCCTCTGAACTACCCCTTTCCCACCAATTATGGGACCATTCAGATCCATACAGTCAGGAAACAAGTTCTCATCGTTAGTGCTTGACATACAGAAGGTGCTCAAAAATATGTTGATGTGAACTCTGAAATGTGAGGTCAGACTAGAGAAAGAACGGAGTAAAACCATCGGGTTATATGTGACCACTGGGTTGCGGGGGCGGGGCGGGGAGACACATACTGCCCACTGTACTCAGTTGCAAACACCCATCCTGCCTCTGACCCCTGCCCCTGAGACCCAATCTCTCTGCAAACCCACAGTGCAAGGACTCAGGCTCTGCACACCAGGACTTTAGTCCACGGGTGGCAAGTACAGATTGCTGCCACTGTTTGGGAAGTAGGTAGGGCTCTGTGTCACAGGTCATGGAACGAGGCCAACAGATAAAATGATGCATAGTTGAGGCTTGTTCAGAGGCATGTGGAGGTTAGAGCTGTGCCTGAGAGCAATACTGTGGAGTGATAGAGAAGAATGAATGTGACTTGGAAGAAATGGTGGTGATGCTAAAGGCTGTCTGGGACTGCAAGCTCCTCAGCCAGAGGATAGTCTGGGAGAGGGAAGCTAGCAGGGCATGCTGGGAGTTGTAGTTCAGGGACTGAAGTTTGCTCCAGAAACTTAAGGATCAATTATGTTTAGGCCGCGAGCATGCACACTGGGACCTGTGGTCTGAGCTGATGGAGAGGGTCTGACCTGGTGGTCCGGGTGTCCCGCAGAGCTGTGGTGATATATTCTGACATTCGTTTCTCCATCAGTGCCACCCGGATCCATGCCCGGCCCTGGAAAGCACATTCAACTTTACTTGTTTCCCTGAAGGGACCCAGGAGTGCACCATTGGGTCTAGACCTCCTGTGGCTCTTCCACCCGGTTAGGCAGAGTTGAGGAACAAGGAGCAGGCAATTCCCACCTGTATCCCCTGCAAGCAACAGCTGGCCTGGCCCCGCCCATCAAGGCCCCTCACCTTGGCTCGGGCTGTGCTGATGTTCTCCATGTTCTCGATGCTGCTTACACAATTGTTGGGCACTTTGCTGCAGGCCAGCCGGATATAGTCCCAGAAGCCCCGCTGCCCATCTGAGCTGAACCAGCTCACCGGACCTGCTGGGGCACAGGCTGAGCCAGGGCAGGGAGGGGGCTCAGCAAAACCAGGGAGTTTGTAGAGGGTCCGTGTAATGGGGTACTCACATGCATAAGTATAAACAGCCCCACCTGCACAAAGCTCCTATCCCAAACACGTGCGCCCACATACCTGTACACAGCAGGCACTCTGGCATGTACTAGCACGCCCACTGATGGGGCTTGTGTGCACCCACCTATGTGGCCAGAAGACCCCCTCCCCTCTTCCCAGCTGTGTGCATGGCCCAGCCAGAACTGGGGCCAGGATCAATGATGGGGTTCAGAAAGCCACAAGAAAGATCAGAGTGGGTGGCTGGAAGCTAAAGCCTGGGAGATGGGAGGGCTGAACAACGGGAGACAGGGAGCTGGGCCTACCTTTGAAACGGTGGCTGAGGATCTGCTCTAAGATGGCTGCAAAATTCACAAACTCCTCGGATGAGTCATCGATGGGCTCCGCTGTGTATTTCTCCAGCAGCGTTTTCACAGAGAACCTGGCAGGAGGTCGGGAAAGGGGACAGCAGCGTGTCCAGTGAGAAGACAGAGTAATGGATTTTTAGAGGAGGGGTGTTAGGCAAAGAGAGGGAGAGAAGGGCAGAGGAAAGATCATGAAGAGCATGGCGTGGTGGGGAGGCACAGGAAAGGGAGGTGAGAGGCAGGGGAGGTACACAGTGACCACAGAGGTGCTATGACATGGGAGTGATAGAGTGGCAGGCGGGAGACTGATGGACACACAGGTGACAGGAGAGCTGACAGCCAGAGAAAGGAAGCTTCAGGAATAAGGTACAAGAGGGGACAGAATAGTAGGTAGGCAGAGGACGCCCTTGGAGTCAGGGGACTGTCCCAGAGCCCCTTCTTTCCTGCCCTTGCTTTGGAGTTGTGTTTTTGATTGGATATGTGTTGGGGGTCAGCTAGGAGTTAGAAAGTGGGCTTGTACCCCTGCCCAGAGCTATCTTCTGCTATTACTGGAACAAATTTCTGTCCTTCCTCAGGGGGGCGGGGGGAGGTCACTTGGGCCAGGGCATGTGAGTTGAAGCTGAGCACATGGAGCGTGGGCCTGCAGGGGTGGCCAGGTGGGCTCTTAGCACACAGATGCCCCCCTTCCCCCTTCTCCTTCCCAGCTTGGTCGCCCACACACCAGCTGCCCAGAACCAGGCGGTGCAGAGCTGGGCTGGGGTGGGGTGTGTGTGTGTGTGCATGTGTGTGTGCAGGGTGTAGGTCTGACACACACACTGGGTGGGAGGGGGCATTGGCAGCAAATCTCTGGGAGGGGTTTTAGGGGCCCAGACACCTGGCTTCTCAGAGAGGGGGGGAACCAAGGAAGGCAATGGAGACCAGCACCCCTTATCCCTCTCTGCAGTCCTGCTTGGAGCCTCAGCTACCTCTGCAGTCACTCCCTCTGTGATCTCCACCTGCCATCCCTGCAGTGGGTGGGGCTGGAATGAGGATGCAGCTCCCAACCTCCCATTATTGCCCTATTGTGGGCAGCAGAGCAGGAGTGGGGTACCCAGGGATACGGGGGCTGCTTGGAACTGCCCTTTCCCCCGGAAGCTTATCAAGCCCTGCAACGTGCCAAGCATAGCATGTACTCCTCACCCAGCCTTACAATAGCTCTGGGGTAGGTCCTCTTAGCATCCTCCCCATGTTACAGATAAGGTGACCGAGGGTTCAAGAGGTTGACTGATCTGTTCAGAGTCACAGGGCTTGTGAGGAGTCAAGTATGGATGTCTGACCCCAAAGCCCTTGCTCCTTCTGCCACATCCTGGGGCCTCCTGCTGGCTGTCACAATCACGGAGGTCTGGGAGAAGCCCCTGCCTCCTCTGCCTTCCACTCTGCTGGCTCCAGCCCTTAGCACTCGCCTCTGAGGCTCTCAGGCCAATGGCAGACTTGAGGCAATGGACCTCCCTCCCTTCTCTTTGGGCTTAGAGCTGGTCCGGCCTGAAATCAGAGCCAGATCAAGTGTGGGGTTGTAGTAGGGGGGAGGTGGACTGCTGGGCTCAGATCCTGTTCCCTTGTGATACCCTTGCGGCCTTGGACAAGTCATTTAACCTCTCCGAGGCCCAAACGGAAATAATAGTACCTGCCCCAGACTCCAGGAAGGACTGAGAGAAGGAGCGTGTGTATAGCCCATTGGGGAGGGGTGTCGAGGAGCACGGCCATTAATGGGAAGGTTGGTCCTGCCAGAAGGAAGCTGTGTTTGGGACATTAGCTGGGCCTCATTGTGTAGCACACACTACCCCCCTATCATGGTATTTTCTGGTCATCTGTGTCAGCCCTCAGTGGGGGCCTGGGGCTGGTTTCAGCACAGCGGCCATCTGCCGTCCCTCATCAGGGGTGCCGTAGAACTGGCCATCGCTCCCGGGAGCCCCATGGTGTGTTCCCTGTTAGGAGGTGCAGCGGCTGCTGCAGGTTACCATGGAGACAGGGAGGCCAGAGCCCAGGGGAGCCCTTGGCCTGCTAAAGGGAACTGTTCTGGGAGCTGGAGGTGAACCACATGATGGCGATGAGGTGGCAGAGGCCCAAGGGGTTTCTGAGCCTTTACCATGCCCGAAATCACCTCCTAAACTATCCCTCCCACCCCAGCTCTAAGCCCACTTCCAATCCACAGGAACCTCTGCTGCTCTGGGGTAGGCGGAAGGGAGATCCCCACTTCCCCAACACTGGGGAAGGCAGGCAAGAGAAAGAAGTATCTTCTTCTCAGGGACAGGAAGGACATCATCAGGGCTGGGCTATTTCCATATGCCAGGCACTGGGCTAGGCTCCTACTGGAATTATGCCGTTACTATTCCTTGGCATGGCTGTTACTTCTACTGTGGGGAAGATGAGGCACCCAAGGCCCAGAGTGGTTAGGAAACTTCCCCGTGGTTGCACAGCTAATAACAGATGAAGTAAGAGCTTGACCTTAGGATTCTCTGGCCCCAGTGGCAGAAAGCTTTGTTTTATGCCACACTGGCAAGGTTTGAGGGGTGAGGATAGAAGCGTTGGCTTGTACTTTGGTCTGGGTGGGCCATTGCTGCACTCATTCCTTCTATCTATAACATTCCAGGCATTTTTATAGAAGTCTGATGTGCATAGCACCGTTCTAGGGACTAGGATATAATGGTGTGAGACAGAGGCAGGATGGCTGGGCATGTGCTCAGGAACCTGGGAAGGAGCTATGGGAGGCAGGAGCCAGGGCATCAGGTGAGTGCTGATTCCTGGGGGAAGGAGCAGGGCCCAGGCCTGTGTGTAGGCAGGTGGCGTAGCAAAGGAGGACAGCTGAGCCCTGCACCTGGAGCACCCTGCCCTCAGAGGCGGCATGTCACGGGGTGGAGAGGTTGCAGATGGAGAAGGCAGCTGGTGGGGGAATGGGGGTGGGGGGAGTGGTCCTAGAGGGAGAGAGGAGCGCAGGTGAAGCTGAGGGACAGGGGCTGAGCAGCTGGCCACTGGTGGCTAAGGGCAGGGCAGTGAGGGTGAGTCACTGCAGGGCTGAGGTGTGAAGGTTCACTTCCTGGGCCCCCGAAAAGCAGATGAATCTTTCCCAACACTGCGACAGCCCCACCCTCAGGAACCAATGGCCCTGCCCTCCCAGTCTCCTCCCTTGAACCCAGGAGACCCAGGCTTCTGCAGTCAGACCCTCAGTCCTTCCCATGGCAGGCCCAGTGCCCCTCACCCCTCACTGGGTGGATTCGGGGGCTTTGCCCACATCCACAGTTGACCCTGCTACAGGCTGCAGCTGCCCAGAGATGGAGGAGGGCACCGATCTCTGCTCCCGGATTGGAACATGAGAAAATCTCTCAGGAAGCCCCACCCCAGAGAGGCCAGTCTGACAGGGATGGGAGTCAGGGTACGCTTGGAGGGCGAGGGCGTTCACGCTGCTACTCCTCAGTGCTTCCCTGCCCACCCCGCCCCCGCCCCCAACAGGAGAGCCAGCCATCCCACCCCTCCCCCTCACACACAATGTCACTTCCTGGTTTTCACAGGAAGCTGCAGTGCCAATTAAACACCCCTCACCCCCCAGGCCGCGGGCTGGGCATAGGCCTGACTTGGCCTAGAAGGGTAGGGACCAGACCTCCAAAGCCCCTCCTGGTCTGGGCCTGAGGGGCAGTGGACGCGCTTATCTTAACTCTGTGCTTCCTCCCTTTTATCCGCGGCTGCCGTGAGTCCTCCCGCCGGCAGGCTCAGTCCGTATCTCCGCAGCCCGGCCCGACGCCTCTCCCTGACCACCCCCCCGCCAGCGGCGCCCACCTGCACACGGTGATCAGGTTCCTACGTTCCACGGCCACATTGCGGGAAGACGCTTTCTTGGAGGACAGCCCCAGAGCCATGGTGGTCTGGACAAAGCTCGCTTCCATCCAGATGTGCGGCCACTGCTGCCGCCACCAGCTGCCCCCCCCCAACCCTGCCTGGCGCCCCGGCCCCCTCCCCCGCCGGATCACAGCTGGGCCCTCTGCCCGCCGGGGCCCCTCGATCCCTGCACGGCCATCCCTCTGTCGCTGCTCCCGCTGCCCGGCCCCCTGGCACCCTCCCCCGGTGGCGAATCCAGAGCAAAACAAGGCCCGGGAGGGAGCTCTCCGAGGTGCTGAGCCGGGGCCCGTCACCCCCTCCCTTAACTGCCCGCCCCCCCTCGGTCGGTGACGTCAGGGGCCTCGGGCCCCGCCCCTGGCAGGCCGGGCACCAATCCGCAGAGGATGCAGAATTTGGGGGTGGGGGCTGGGGCCCGAGGGAGGGCGGAGGGGGTCCCCGGAAGAGGCAGCGATTGGAAGGAGAAAGAGGGGGCATCTGGCCTGTTCTCCACTCCCACACTTAGGGCGGGGGACCCCTCGCCTCGCGTCTCTGAGTTCCGACGACGAAACTCTTGTTTCTGACCTGTGATCCGTGGTGTCTCAGTTTTTCTCCTGCGGCCGGGGAAGAGAGTTCCTCACCTTCATCCCAGCCCTGTCTCTCCAACCGTTCTGTATATGTACGAGGCCGGGGCCAGGTCTACGTCCAGAGAGTGCAGGTGACCCCCTATGCGCTAACCTAGGAGGCCAAGGGGTAGTCAGAGAGACTGCATATCTGGTGTTTGACGTGTCAGCACCAACGGATGGATTCAACTGCTGCTGGGGTGGGGGATGGGAATCCAGAGCAAGCTGTAGGAGCCCAGGGGCCTGGAACCACTCAGGACAATGGGACTAGACTGGCAGCTAAGGGTCTGGGCTCTGTGGCGGTTCCCAGCAGTAGGGCTGGTACCCATAGTGGTGCCAAGGCACTGCTTTCTCTCGGAGTCCTACCCCCTCACATCACCCCAGGGCAGCTGGCTTGAGGTTTAACCCCATGGCTGCCAGCATTGCTGCATGGTGCCATCGAATCTCTGCAAGGCTAGGAGGGCCCCCAAAGCTGATTGCATCTTTCAGGGGAAGGTGAAGGAGATGGATGCATGGCTTTCTTGTCTCCCCCCCCCCCCCCCCGTTGCTCTCTCTTCCCAGCCCTCACCTGCTCCATTCCTCAACTCAACCTGTTCTCTTTCATACACTGAAATCCCCAGCTCCTACAGAAATCTTTCTGTGTTGTTTAAGAGGGGGTCCACCCAATTTCCCCACCTGGCTTTAGGAATGTCCATCCTAGGGCTCAGCTGATACCTAATCACCAACTCTACCCATATGCTAGATTTACTCCACTTTCCTAGCATATTGTCTTATGTCTCCAGATTGATTCAGATGTGCACCAACATCTAAATATGATCAGCAGGCAGGGATCCTCTCTTGGCACAATCAGAGGAGGAAGAGATTAAAGGCCTGTACAAGTTCACAACCCTGGTCTGACTCCCTGGGGGCAGGGCAAAAACTCCTGGCTTCCAGCACAAATTTCATGGCAACTCAACCTCAGCCTCAATTCTTGGCTTCTGGGACCTTAGATTTGGTCTTTTCCATTCCCCCTTTGCCTTTCCCCTCTTACTTCACTTCTAGAAGCCCCTCTTATCATCTTTCTGCCTCCAGATACAGAACCAACAGCAATCATGATGGTCTTTTGTTTTTCAATTGCAGGATATGTTACATGCATGTAAGAGCACATAAAATACATAGGTTCAGTTTAAAGATTTAAAAATTTAAAGTTTAAATTTACATAACAAACATCTGTGTCATCATCTTAAAGATCAAGAAATAGAAAGTTGTCAAGAACTCAGGATTTCCCATGTAGTTCTCCCAGATCTTGTCTTCATCCGTACTCCTAAGAGATAACCATGACCCTTACCTTTGTGATAATCGTTTCCTTGCTTTTCTTAATAGTGTTATCACCTATGTGTCCATCAATAAAAATAGAGTTTAATGTCTCTTTATTAAAAGAAATTTCTCTTTTTATCCTTTCTATTCTTTCCATATGATTTTCCTTGTATACTATTCCAATGCATGTCAATACTACAGTTTATCTATCCTATCATTGAGGGTAACTGTGTATCAGCTGGAGCCTAGTAAGATAAATAGAAACTGTATCATGTATTTCAGATAGAGGAGATTTAATACAGGGAATCGGTTATACAGGAGTTAGAAGACTAAAAGCAAAAAGAGAAAGAGAACACTGAGACACCATGGAACTAGTAATAGATGAAGCAACATGGGCTGAGGGAACAAAAGAGAAGAGGTGGAATTACTACACCCAAGAAGCCCACAGTCATCAGTTGTCTGCTGCTTAGTCCTCAAAGGAGCCATCCACAAAGCTGATTCTTAGCATGCAGGAAGAAGCCAAAGGCTGGAGCCAACTTCCAACAAGAGAGCAACTTTGAACAAAACCAGAAAAATGGGGAGAGAGTTTCTTCTCCCTTCTTCCTATGTTCCATCTCTCTCTAGTGTCTCCTATTAAAAAAAGATTATTTGAGAGAGACAGAGAGCAAGCGGAGGGAGAGGGAGACAGGCGGACTTCCCACTGAGCAGGGAGCTTGATGGGGGGCTTGATCCCAGGACCCTGAGCCAAAGGCAGATGCTTAACCGACTGAGCTACCCAGGTGCTCCTCTCAAATAAATCTGAAAACAAAAAGAAAATACCAGTAGCTTCTACAATCCTTATTTCCGAACTTGTCATAAGTTGATCTTTATAACTCTCCTCTCCCCTCATTACTCATTTCATTTTCACTTTGCCCTTAGCCAAAACCTCAGTTTGTTATTACTGTTTTTTAACCAGGTCAGGTGACCAAACCTTCCTTCTCGATGAATCTAAGTCCTCAGAATTGAGTTCCTATTTTTTTTTTCTTTAACTTTCGGTATTCGACTTGGAAGAAGAAAGAGCCATGCTAGAGAATCACATGAATTCTAGACATAGTCCTCCCTACCGTCATTGTGTAGCGGCAGCTCAATAACCCTTGGTATTTGGGATAGTCACCCCAGAAGGTAACCTCCTTCTGTGCGCTGAGCCCCCAGCAAGCCTTAATCTCCAGATGAGTGGAACCATTGTTGCATCTCTTAGAGGATTCTTCCCTTGGTGTAGTCAATGTTCTCCAGTCTCCTTCCCCATTTCCCAGGCCCTTGGGTACACTGGAAGAAACTCCAACTGTCAGAAAAACTGCAGTTCTTTCCCTGAGGGCTTTTCTCTGGCCACTGAAGCCTGCCTTACTAACACTGGGCAGGCTGAAAGTTCTGGGGAATGGTACTCCCATCCAGAGCAAACTTCAGGGAACACTGGCTGGGGATTGGTGAATAAATACCTCACCTCCCTCAGCCTTCACGTGGGATGGTCCTGAGGCTCAATGATTACTGGTTCCTTGAGTTTCCCAACAGGACTTTAAGCTCTTGTGGTTCACATGCCTACCTTGCTTGACAGTATACCCTTTATTGGCCTCCTCTCCTTCCCAGTGTTACTTTCCCACCTGCTTCCTGGTGGTTCTTAGTATCGTTTCTCAAATACTTGCTTTTGAATGCTTGACTTAGATTCTACTTCTAGGGCAACCCCCCAAAATAGAGCTGGTGTCTGAGGTGGTCCCAGGAAGCAGATCTCCAGAATAGGATTCTGGAATTGGACCACTCACCTTCCAGATGGCAATAAGGATTCCATTGCTGAGGTATGCAGAGCCCTGACATCCACTATAGTGCCACACATCACGATCACTCCCACCATGGTGAATGTAGGGATGCACTACTAGTATTTGAGATATAAGAGGGAGATGATGATTACAAGGATTGTGGAGTTGGCCAGTTAATACACTTGTTAAATGCCATCAAACTGCTAAAAGACAACAATGAGAGACTCACTTCAGCCAACTATCAACTCAGGGTACAGTGTAAGAGCCTTTATGGCAGCATTTAAGGGAACTCTCATCTGCAGCTTGTGCTGGGCAGACTATGCTGAGAATCAATCCCATAATCTGAATGTGAGAACAGCAGAATGATATGTTTAAATATGCAGCAAGACATGACCCTAGTAGAGAAGGAGTAGGACCCTCAGACCTCGTATGGGATCATCTGTCTAGGAAGCCCCAGGTTTTCCTGAACCCTTTGGGCCAACAGAAGTGGCCTCTTCTCATTGATGGAAGAGAGCAGCCTCTTCTTGCTTGGATACCATGCAAAGTTCTCCCCTGAGGCAAATGCCTCGCAAGATGATACATGCCCTCTTCAAGATCGGACCCTGACCCCCTCTGTGATTCTAAACCAGTAACTGTGGTCAAGTGTCACCATGAACCAAGTGGGGAAATACTGTCCCAGCAATGGGAAGAAAGGGATTATTCTTCAAAAAACTATAGGATCTGGCTAACCTGTAGCAGCAGAAATTGAGAGAACATGCTTGGGAATGGATCTTGAGGGTGCTGGACTGGGGCCAGGGAGTGGAATATAAATAAGTCTGAATAATGGAGAGTTTATTGATCTGGGATATGCTACCATGACTGAGACTTCAACATTTGAAAGGCTTGGCAAAGACATCCAAAGCCAGTTGCAATATGCTACTGGCATAGATCTTCAAAGTTTAGGAAATCTGTGCATTACAGCAAATGAGGAGGAGATGCTGGAACCTCCTTGGCAGAGTACTGGGGAAGGGGTTCAAAGGCACAGAGAGGTGGGCACACCGGAATGAAATTATTATTGTATGTGACCAGAGAACCCTCCAGGCTCCTGTGTTCCTCATGGAGGTTCAGAGATACTTCCTTCAGTAGAGTGATAAGAAATGGGCTAGCTGTTGGGGGGCACTGGCACTATTTGTAGCTTGGAAGTGGCTCTGCTCTCCAGGCGAAAGTTGATGGTAGTGGAAACTGCTGTGGAAGTGGGCTTTCTAGAGTCAGTGCGACAGGAGCCCAGAACAGAGGCCAGGTGATGGCCCTTAAACACCAGAGTCGAGGTGGACATAATTACTCTAAAGGACAGAAAGACCAAAACGACCATCTGGGATCTATTGTGAGTCCCTATTTTCAATTCTTTTGCATTGCTGTGTCATATGGTTATTCTATGTTTAACTTTTTGAGGAACAGCCAAACTATTTCCGCAGTGGCTGAACCATTTTATATCCCCACCAGTCATATATGAGGGTTCCAATTTCTCCACTGGCCCTTGCTACTTTCCATTTTTTATAATAGTCATCCTAGCAGGTATGAAGTGGTATCTCATAGTGGTTCTGATTTGCATTTTCCTAATGACTAATGATGTTGAATATTTTTTCATATGTTTATTGGCCATTTGTAGATCTTCACTATTCAAGTCCTTTGACAATTTTTTTAAAGATTTTATTTACTTATTTGACAGAGAGAGATCACAAGTAGGCAGAGAGGCAGACAGAGAGAGAGAGAGAGAGAGGGAAGCAGGCCCCCTGCTGAGCAGAGAGCCCGACGTGGGACTTGATCCCTGGACCCCGGGATCATGACCCGAGCCGAAGGCAGAGGCTTAATCCACTGAGCCACCAAGGCGCCCCCTTTGACAATTTTTTAATTGAGTTGTCTTTGTGCAATTCACTTTTAAGCTGATGCTGCTAACTTGCTAAAAAAATCTATAAGCTGAAATAATTGACATGTAGCTTCTTTTGGATTGTCTAGACTCAATTAGGTCATTTGCAAAAACAGGTTTGTTTTTTCCTCACAAGTAACAAGCATCCTTGCCCTGTTTCCGACCTCAGAAGGAAAGATTTTGTTATTAAGTGTAATGTTTGCTATAGGTTTTTTAAAAATTTTATTTATTTATTTGAGAGAGAGAGAGAGAGAGAGAGAGCATGAAGGAGAGAGGTCAGTGGGAGAAGCAGATTCCCCACCGAGCAGGGAGCCTGATGAGGGACTCGATTCCAGGACTCCAGGATCATGACCTGAGCCGCAGGCAGTCGCTCAACCAACAGAGCCACCCAGGCGTCCCTGCTATAGGTTTTTTATAGATATTCCTTATCAGGTTACAGAAGTTCCCTTCTATTCTTAGTTTACTCAAAGTGTTAATCATTAATGGATGGCTAATTTTATCAAATTTGCTTAGTTTTTGAGATGAATATGGTTTTTACACTTTTATATTCATGTGGCAGTTTACATTAACTGATTTTTCTTTTTTTTAAAGATTTTATTTATTTATTTGACAGAGAGACATCACAAGTAGGGAGAGAGGCGAGCAGAGAGAGACGGGGGAAGCAGGCTCCCCACTGAGCGGGGAGCCCTATGCGGGGCTCGATCCCAGGACCCTGAGACCATGACCTGAGCCACCCAGGCGCCCCTGATTTTTCTAATGTTATAAATTCCACTTATAGGATAAGCCAATTTGGTCATGGTGTATTATCTTTTATATGTATATTTTATATATTACATATATATAATATATATTCCATAAAAATTTATGTTAATGTATAAGATTGACCTGTTATTTTCCTATCCATTGTGTTATCCATGCCAGGTTTGGGTATTAAGATTATGCTGTTAAATGAGTTAAGACATTCCCCCTTATTTTTTATGCCTTGTGGAATAATTTGTGAATCTTTGGAAATATTTGCTTCTTGAATATGTGGCTGAATTTGGTGATGAAGCTATCTGGTCATGGAACTGTCTTTGACTGCTGATCCAATTTCTTTAATAGTTGTGGATTATTTGGGTACTCTGTCTATTCTCTTTAGTGTTTTATTTTGACTTTGTCACTTGGTGTCTCCATTTTAAAAAATCAACATCACCGAAGAATAATTTACACACAATAAATGTGCCCATGTTAATTTTACACATCGGTGAGTTTTGACAGATATATACGCCCACAGCAAAAATACGGAATATTTCCATAACCAGAAAGATTTTTTTTTTTTTACCAAAAAGATTTCTTTGTGCCTCTTCCCTGTCAGTCCTATCTATCACACCTCGCCTCAGGCAGCCATTTATCTACTTTCTGTCACTGTAGACTAGTTTTTGTTTTTGTTTTTTTTTAGAATTTCATTTAAATGGAATCATATAGGAGACACGATTTTGTGTCTAGCTTCTCTCACTTAGTGTAACATTTTGGAAATTCATTCATGATGTTTCAAGTATCATTAATTCAGCCCTCATTATTGCTGGTGGAGATCGATGGATAAATACAGTGGGTGATGTGTATTATTCCATTGTATGGCTGTAACACAGTTTATTTGTCTGCTCACTTGGGATTGGGACATTGGGATTACTTTGATTCTTTTTTACTATTATGGCTAACACTACTACAAATACTATTGTATAAATTTTCAATACTTGTAATTAAATTTTTTGTTTCTATTGGATATAACCTAGGAATGGAATTGCTAGATCATAGGGGAAGTATATGCTTAACTTTATAAGAAATTTCTGAAGTGGTTGTACCATTTTTTACAGCCCCATCATCAATGTGTGAGAGGTCCACTTGCTTCATATAGTTGCCAAGATTTAGTATTTATATTCTTTTTCATTTTAGCCAATCTGGTAAGTGGGTGGTGGTACCCCACCATGGTTCTTCTTTTTGAGGTGAAACTTATAGATAGCAAAATGTTTAGATTTTGAGTATGCCATTCACTAATTTAATAGGTAGACGCAGTCAAGTATCCCACATCATACCAGTTAAGAACCCAGAACATTTCCATAACCCCAAGAGCATTCTCCCGTGCTTTGTCCCAGTTAATCCCCACTACCACAGAAGCAACTACTGATTTCTAGAACCATAGATTAATTCTGCCTATTCTAGAACTTTATATAAATGGAATCATACAATAAATACTCTTTGGCACTGGCTGTTTTCATTCAGTGTGATGCTTTTGAGACTCACTGATGTCGAAGCATGAATAAGTAATTGTTTATTTTTATTGATGAGAAGTATACCACAGTTTGTCTAGTCATTCTCCTGTTGATAGACGTTTGAACTGTTTCTAGTTTTTCAGTTGTTATGAACGAATCTTCGATGAATGTTCTCACTCAAGGTTTTTGTGAACATGTATTTCGTATCTTCTTGGATAAATATCTAGGAGTGAATAAATGCATCATAAGATAAGTATATGATTAACTTTTAAAGAAATTGCCAAACTGTTTTCCAGAATGGTTGTACAGTTTGTACAATGTATAAAAGTGTAAGATTTCCGGGACGCCTGGGTGGCTCAGTTGGTTAAGCGGCTGCTTTTGGCTCAGGTCATGATCCCAGCGTCCTGGGATCGAGTCCCACATCGGGCTCCTTGCTCGGCAGGGAGCCTGCTTCTCCCTCTGCCTCTGCCTGCCACTCTGTCTGCCTGTGCTCGCTCTCTCTCTCTCTGACAAATTTAAAAAAAAAAATCTTAAAAAAAAAAAGTTAAGATTTCCAATACTCCACCTCCTTTCCAACACTTGGTGCTGTTGATCTCTTTGCGTTTTAGCCATTTAAGTGAGTATGTAGTGATATCTCATTGTGGACTTAATTTGCATTTCTCTGATGACTAATGATGTTGAGCTTTTTCATGAGCTTATTAGCCATTTATTTCTATGCATGTATGATGTGTCTGTTCAAGTCTTTTGCCAATGTTTTTTATTGAGTTGTTTGCCTTTTTCATTATTGAGTTGCAGGAGCTCTTTACATAGTCTAGATACAAGCCTTTTGTCAGATATCTATGTTGCAAACATTTTCTCTCAGACCATGACTTATTGCGTTTCTCAAGGTGCTGGATTTTGTTGTTTTCCAAAATGCTGGACTTGGTTCTAACAGGCAATTAGTTAACTTATTCATGATAAACTTAATTCTTTTGAAGCGTATTTTTAAAATGTTAGGGAATGTCTAAATTTGCCTTTACTCTAAGGTTAAAATGACCCTACTACTAAAGTGTAAAACTGTAAAGTGTAAAGTGTAAACTCCTTTCTGGAGTTTCTACTGAGTGTCTTGAGTGTTTTAACAAGGATTCTCCACTCTGGGTGGCCAGAACTTAACTATATCCTAGTCTTCTGTAATCTCTGAAGTCTTAGCTTACAGCTGGCCACTCACTGTCAGATGTAAGGAATTTTACCCTCATATTCATGGCTTAGTATTCAACAGCATTCTCTAGGATAATCTGATGCATATTTCTGGAGCTCTTTCCATGCATAGCTCCTTTTTCTTTAGTATTCCATTCTGCAAATTTCAGTTGTTACAGCTTCCCCAAGCTCTGATCTCTCATCTCAACTTTAGGACAACGTCCCAGCACTGTGGTCTGGACAGTGCCCCCAGGCAGAAACTGCGACAATCCCCCTTCTTCTAGAGATCTCGGCCCTGCAGTGCTATCATCAGTCTCTAAAACTGTTGTTTCATATATCTTTTCTAGTTTTCGAGTTGTTTACAGCAAGACAGCAAGCCTAATCCTTCTAACTCCATCAGGATGAGATAGAATTCCCTTTTTTATTCCTGAGTTGGTTGAAGTCATAATTTTCTTTTCTTTATTTTTATTTTTTTTGAAGGTTCCATTTATTTATTTGACAAAGATCACAAGTAGGCAGGGGGTGGGGGGAAAGCAGGCTCCCCACCAAGCAGAGAGCCAGACACGCAGCTCGATCCCAGGACCCTGAGATTATGACCCGAGCCGAAGGCAGAGGCTCAACGAACTGAGCCACCCAGGTGCCCCAATTTTCTTTTCTTTAAGTCATAATTTTCTAAGACTTTGTCAATTTTATTGAAAATGTAAAAATTTTGGCATAAATTTATTCATAATATCCTCTTGTTTTTAATGTCCTTAAATTTGGTGGTGAAGTTTACTTTTCTTTTTTTTTTTTTTTAATTTATTTATTGGAGCGCCTGGGTGGCTCAGTGAGTTAAAGCCTCTGCCTTCGGCTCAGGTCATGATCTCGGGGTCCTGGGATCGAGCCCCGCATCGGGCTCTCTGCTCAGCAGGGAGCCTGCTTCCCTTCCTCTCTGCCTACTTGTGATCTCTGTCAAATGAATAAATAAAATATTTTTAAAAAGTACTTATTTATTTATTTTGAGTAATGTCTACACCCAACATGGAGCTTGAAATTACAACCCCAAGATCAAGAGTTGAATGCTCTTCCAAAAGAGCCAGCCAGGCACCCTATCACCTTTTCATTTCTGATATTTGCAATGTGAGATCTTTGTTTTCATGATAAGTTGCACTGTAAATTTTTAAATCTTATTGATCTTTTATTTTATTTATTTATTTTTAAAGATTTTATTTATTTGACAGAGAGACAGTGAGAAAGAGAATACAAGCGGGGTGGGGGGGGTGGAGAGGGAGAAGCAGGCTTCCTGCGGATGCGACTGATGTGTATGTGTATGCGTGGCTCTATCCCAGGACCCTAGGATGGTGACCCGAGCCAAAGGCAGATGCCCTATGAATGAGTCACACTATTGATCAATTGAGCCTCTCTATTGATCTTTTAAGAGAACTAACTTTGTTGTTACTGATTCTGTCTATGATATTTTATTTTGGGTTTTATGTATTTTTACTCTTAGTTATTTTTTTCTACTTTTAAGGGACTCATCTTGTTCTCCTGGTAAATTATAGAAACTGTACTTAGGTTGTTTTTTATAAACTTATTTTCCAACATGTGTGTTTAAGGCCATAATTTTTGAGCATTGCTTTAGCCATAATCCCACAAATACTTTTTCATTCAGTTCAAAACATTTTATAATTTCCATTTTGGTTTCTTCCTTAACCCATGGAACCAGTAGGACAGACAGATAGAGATATATAAGCATGTCTCCTCTTTCTGTGAACATATATATGTATATATATGTTTATATATTTATAAATATATTTTAGACATTTATAGATAGATGTTTATATATTAATAAATATGTATAGATATTTATATATAAATACATGTAAATATTTATATTTGATACATTTGATTTACTGCTTTATCATGAAGAAATTCACTTACTCAGTTGGAAGGCTGGTTAGGCAAGTCCAAAGTCTATAGGGCAGAGGCTGACACTGCAGTCCCCAGGCAGAAGTTCTTTTCCATCAGGGAGCCCTTACTTCTGTCCTTAAGGCCTTCCAACTGATTGGAGAGGACCATCCATATTATGCTTTACTTAAAGTCAACAGATTATAGGTGTTAATCCCATATACAAAATACCTTCACAGCAACACCCAGATTAGGGTTCGACTGAAGATGGAGTACTAGAGAGTAGTCAAGTTGACATGTAGAACGAACCCATCACGCTGCTGCTCAGTTGGAATAGGTCTATAGCTTCTCTCATGATTAGAGGTTATGAGTTTTAGGAAGGAAGATCATGGAGTCCCATATTCATCCCATCACATCAAATATACATACATAATCAACATAATTAATGGCTGGTGATGTTGACCTACCTCACAGCTGAGGTAGCATCTGTCAGGTTACTCCCCTGTAAAGTTATGTGCCTCCCCCACCACCCTCCCCCACACACTTCCCAAACTGTGGTCTTTTTGAAGGGAGTCACTATGCACTGCCTACACCTGAAGAATGGAGTATCTATCTATCTATCTATATATATATATTTTTAAAGATTTTATTTATTTATCTGACAGACGGAAATCACAAGTAGGCAGAGAGGCAGGCAGAGAGGAGGAAGCAGGCTCCCTGCTGAGCAGAGAGCCCGATGCGGGGCTCGATCCCAGGACTCTGGGATCACGACCCAAGTTGAAGGCAGAGGCTTTAACCCACTGAGCCACCCAGGCACCCCAAGTATCAATATATTATCTAGAATTCTTCTGCTTGGGAGATTTATCCCATTTATTAATTTACTCAACCATTTAAATATATCATAGATATTTATTTTATACTTTGGGTTATAATCTAATACTACTTTACTTTTTTCCTCAAATTGTTCTAGGTTGGACCACTGGGAACTGCATGGTATGTATATTCGCATCTTCTTCCCTCTACCTTTTGGCATCAGCAGGCACATTCAACAAACATTTATTGAGCATCTAATGTGTGCCATGTCCTGTGATAATCATCCACGATCTTCATGTAGTTTACCGCTTAAGTGGAGGGAATGGAGAGGAAGAAGGAAACTGGAAGTTAGAGCTATGAGATTTGAACACAAGGAATGACAGGCTCTGATTTGGGTTGTAGAAAGGTCATCAGTTATAGGGAAGCCAATGAATAGCCCTTTGATGATTGGCCAGATAAGGTGAAGTTTTGCAATTACTCCCGGGTTTCTGGCTTAAGCAATGGGTGGATGGGGATGTCATTGGCGGAGATAGGGCAACTTGGAAGAGGACCAAGTCACAAAAGTGTGCAGAGTGTAAGGAAAAGATAGCTCAGGAAAGACAAACTTTGGAGAGCACTGACATGGGAGGAGGTGATAGGAGGAAGATGAGTCAGCTTAGAAGATAGAGAAGAAACCATCAAAGAGATAGGAGGGGAACTAAAAGCAGATATTTCCAAGAAGGGAAAGGCTGCACCTGTCAAATGCTACAGAGAAATCCAGCTGGGGAGCTGGGCTGTGTCCATTAGATTTAGCAACTAATTGGTTACTAGTGGAAAGGGGAGATGGGAAGACACTGGACAGTTTTGGGCAGAGGAGGGAACGAGAGGTGAGGAAGAGCAGTTGAGCTGTGAATGGGAGAGCAGGGCAGTTGACCCTACAACAGGGCAATTGTTGTAGGGTCAAGAGAAAATCGGTTATTTTAATGGGATAGGCTTAAGTTCATTTAGGGCTGGAGACAAGACGGTGTGTGGGGGAGGGATGACATTGAGGAAGACCAGAAGTGGGCGGGGT
The DNA here is from genome assembly GCA_004024625.1 of Mellivora capensis. Classification (NCBI taxonomy): domain Eukaryota; kingdom Metazoa; phylum Chordata; class Mammalia; order Carnivora; family Mustelidae; genus Mellivora; species Mellivora capensis. The sequence goes on along the minus strand of PISX010003621.1, from coordinate 41,107 downwards.
GGGGGGGTGGGGGGGGGTGGCGGTGTGCTCAGGAGGGGGAGGGAGTCCCAAGGAACAGCCTGAGCCCCCCGGAGAGCCCGCAGTGTCACTACAGATAAGTTTACAGGAGTTGGGATGGAAGAGGTTATGTATTAAAAGTCCAAGGGCCTTTACTAGTGGAGAGAAATCCTCACTAGTAGCAAACTTGGTTTCATGTCCTGTTTATTAACCTTCTGAATCTACTGAGGAATTGCTAGTGCTTTAAGCAATCAACCTCTCTCTAATATTCACACAACAAATTCACCCAAATCAGGAATTTGACAAATTAAGTTTCTCTCAATATTTTCTTTCTCTAAACAGAAGCACGAATCGCCTTTTGGCAATGACAATGGGAACGCTGACTAGTGCATTTACTGTGTGCCAGGCACTGTCTGACGTGCATTATATGCTGTATTTCATGGATCCTCACAGCCCCAGGAAGAAGGTTCTAGACATCACCTGTTTCCACTCTGGCATCTGAGCGACTAAAGCCCAGAGAAGTGAAGTAAATTGCCTAAGGTCACACAGCTGGAAAATGCTAGAGCTGGAATATGAGCTAAGTCACCTGGGCCATTGTGACTCTACCACTGTGAGGCGCCGTAATGAAAACATGGCTGAATTGGGGGGGGGGGCACTTTACACACCTTGAACAATCAGCAAAACATACACAAATAAAGTTATTTCCAAACATAATATGTCTGGTTACCAGGCCAACTGAGGTTTCTTTGTAATGGGTATTCTCTTTCTTTCTTTCTCTCTTTCTTTCTCTCTTTCTTTCTTCTTTTTAAAAAATATTTTATTTATTTATTGACAGAGAGAGATCACAAGTAGGCAGAGAGGCAGGCAGAGAGAGAAGGGGAAGCAGGCTCTCTCCTCAGCAGAGAGCCTGATGTGGGACTCGATCCCAGGACCCTGAGATCATGACCTGAGCTGAAGGCAGAGGCTTAACCCACTGAGTCACCCAGGCACCCCAAGTAATGGGTATTTTCCAGGGATCTAAACTCTGCCTTTAAAGTACAAAATGAGGAGAGGGAGCTTAGAGAGAACAACCTGGGTGTTGGGCCACACATGTCATCTGAGCGAGGACCTCCAGCAGCAGAGACCTGGATGTGAGAGGACACGCCTGTGGTGGGATCATGCAAGGTTTCAGGGGCTGCTGGGCAGAGGAGGCCGATGGAGGAGGGGGCTGGCCATCCTGGCATTTGAGATTGAGAAGGGATGGTGGGACCCACCAAGTGGGTCCTACGCAACACCTAAAGGCTTTGAGCTCATCTGTATACCTCTCTGCTACATCACGATTGGGGTGGAGGGGGGGTGGCACGGGAATTCCTGCTCATCCTGAGGTTTATAGGCCCAAATGAGGTATGACTTGTTGCCTGGGAGGCTCCCATGGCTTCTTGGCTGCTGCTGTTCCGTGCACAGCCCCAGGACCGAGGGGTTTACTCTCCCAGACTTGAGGCCCCAGGCCCCGCAGCATGGGTTTGAAGCTTTTTTATCTCCAAATACCTAGTATGGTGCCTGACACATTATAGGGCAAAATAAATGTTACAGACCTACTCCTTGTGTGAGTAAATGAACTAAGTGTCAGAGTCGAGGCTTAGCAAACCTCCTGTCTTCCAGCTCTCCAGAAGACAAACTGAGGCATGGACTGGAAACACTTCCCCCATCCTCCATTTCCCACCCTTATCAGACCCAGTATTTTTTCTCCAAGGCAAGATGAATTAATGTCCCCTCAGAAGTCTCCCAGCTGACAGCACTGGCTTTTGAGATAGGAGCCTGGGCCCTGCAGACACAGCTCCCTACTCCCCACCCAACCCCACCCTACACTACCCTACCCCACCCAGGGCCCCTTCTGCACCATGGGTCAGGCCCAAGTTGAAATTAACCAGGAAGGGCAGGGCTGAGACTCTGGGTCCTGATTGGTTGTTCCACTGCATATTCAAAAAGAAATAAGGAAGGGAGGGGTCGGTGTGGGTGAGCTTGGACTTGGGGGATCCCTGCCTTCCTCCAGGCTGTGGGAGGAGCTGCTATTGAAATGAGTCTGTTGGAGCATGGTGGCTCCCCCACCCAGGGACACAGAGGCACATGGGAGGAATAGAGGTTTCTGAAGGTTCCCCCACAACTGTCCCCAGGGCTCAATCTTCCTGTTGGGACTGGGGATTGGCAGTTCAAGGTCCCCTGATGCAGAGAGTTGGCAAAGGAGGAGAAGCTAGAGTCTGGGGTTTTTGAACCCAGAGACCTTATACCTCTCCTTCCCCCCCAGCCAGGGCTTTGGGCACCCACCCCCACCTGCTGGGAATATCACCCCCTCAGGGCCCAGCATCTGGAGGCCTCCCTCAAGAGACCCCTGTGCTGACTTAGGGTTTTCTCCTAAACGTAGCAATAGCTACTAATTATCAAACACGACTGCGGGCCTGGAGTTTTCTACAGGATTTCCTGTACAAAATCTCATACTACCTCATAACCTCTCTGGGAGGCTGAATGTTATGGATGAAGGATCTGAGACTTTAATAATATCTGGGAACTCACTCAAGGGCATGTAGCTAGTAAGAGCCCAGATGCAGTTGGTTTGACTCCAAAGCCATTGGCTTAACCATAACTCCCCTGCAACACACACACACACACACACACACACACACACACACACACACACACACACGAGGGGACACACCCATAGACCCAGCCCTGGGACAGACCCTGCCATCAGCTGTCAGCCAGAGGCGCCAAACATCTGGCTGAGCAGATAGGAGGAACAGAGAAGGGATGGAACTGTTGGGAGGGAAGAGCTATCCCTTACGTCAGGCCTGGCCCTTTGCTGGAGGAGCCATCCGTCTCCTCCAGGAGAGATGGTGAGAGAAACCCCCCTCCCCCTGCTGGACGGGGAGGCCCAGACAGGGAGGCCTACCTGCCCAGACGTGGGGCAGCCACACAGAGAGAACCCCAGGGGACGCATATAAGAGACAAGTTGGGGCAAGACAGGAAAGATGGAGGGAAGATGGAAGAGGAGGGCCCCCAGTCCTTCTGCTCCGGTGTGCCAGCAGCTGTCTTCCCAAACAGGCGACTGAATAGGAGCGAATTCCTGCGCTTCCTCGCCCCTCCCCTCTCTTACTCTCTTACCTCTCTCCCTCACCCCCACCCCTCCTACCTCTCCCCCCATCCCCCGCTCCCCCAGCCCCGGCCCAGCAGGTGTGGAGCTGTGGCCACTGCTTACCGTGATCTCTTGTGGAGTCACAACTGCAGCCTTATGCATTCTATCAGCACTTTCCTTTAAAATAAAGGGCATGGAGAAGGTGACGGGGAGGGGGGTGGGAGTCCCCTCCTTAATGCTGGGGTTCCTCTCACACAGCATTTTTGGCGGTCTACACGTGGCACCCTGCTTACCTTGGCTCCTGGCATCAAGGATCCTCTGAGTCCAGAGGGATATATCAGCCTGGGGCTGACCCCCTACTCTCCCCACCCCCCCCCCCCCCCCACCCCCCCCACCCCCCCACCCCCACCCCCCCATCCCCTGCCCCGCAGCGAAGGAGGCTCCTCCACACTTCCGAGTAGGCCTGGAAAGGAGGGGGGAGGGCAGGCAGCTTCCCAGTGGAGATTAATGATCCTCAATAGCCCGGATAAGGCGTAGGCGGTCTCCACCCCACCTAGTTCTGAGCTCCTACTGGGTGCGGGCCTGCCCAGTAAGCAGAGGGGGACTGAGTCACAGGGGGGCCCTCGGGAAGGGGAGGAAGTGCTTCATGGAGGTCCCCTCAAGAAGACACAGAGAAGAGCAGCCACAAAGTGGGACACAGTGGCAAGTCAACCAAAGGGGGGGCTGGCCAGAGGGACTGGAGCTCAATTTTAAACACTTAACCAGGGGAAGGGAGCGTGCAGAGACCAGGACTAGTCAGGCAGGACCTGGGATCAAGAGCAAGTTCACAGCCAAGAGGCCAGGCCAGGAGGTCAACAGAAACCGGGTCAGAAGGAAGAATTCGGACTTTATCCTGAGGTCGCCAGGAGCGGCTGGGAGTGGAGTAGGGAGGGAGGCCAGGGTCAGGCGGCCCCTGAAGCCTGTGTGCCTTAGCCCCCTAGCCCCGCAGGGAGGAAGAGGGGGCCGCTCTCCTTGCTTCCTCCACCCATGAGTGGGGCTTCTCTCCAGCCCACTCACCTGTGGGTTCTCTGCCCCTCCCCCAAGGTCCCCCAGGTGTGGAGCTCCCCCCACAAACAGGCCTGCATCCTGTCCTCCCCCCACCCCCACCACTGTCTGGGCCCTAGGTGGGGGGGTGGCAGAATTCAGGCCCCAGTGTGGGTTCAGCCCAAAGAAAGGGGTAATGACGGGGCTGGCCTGTCTGTTCAGCCCACCCTCCAGGCCTAAGCTTGTAAGCCTAGTGAGGCTACTGCCCCACCTGAGCCTGAGGGTCTCACAGGGCTCCCTGGCTCCTTGCGGCAGCCCTGGGACTCTCACTGACTGAGAAGAGCTGTTTCCTGGAGGGTTTTCCCTCCTTGTCACCATCCCTGGCTACCTGTGTGGGAATCCCGTTCCACTTCCACACTTATGAGCAAGGTGACCTCTGGGAAGCTACTTGACCTCTCTGTGGCCCACTTCATTCAAATATTGGGAGGATTAACAAAGAACAGCCTGTAAGACAGCTCACCTTTGGGATGCCTGGGTGGCTCAGTTGGTTGAGCGGCTGCCTTCGGCTCAGGTCATGATCCCAGTGTCCTGGGATCGAGTTCCACATCGGGCTCCTTGCTCAGCAGGGCAGGGAGCCTGCTTCCCCCTCTGCCTCTGCCTGCCACTCTGTCTGCCTGTGCTCGCTCCCTCTCTCTCTGACAAATAAATAAATTTTAAAAAATTAAAAAAAAAAAAAAAGCTCACCTTTTTGAAGGGGGTCTTTGCCCTGTAATCAAGTCTTTTTTTCTCTTTTTTAAGATTTTATTTATTTAGTTGACAGAGACACAGCGGGAGAGGGAATGAAGCAGGGGGAGTAGGAGAGGGGGAAGCAGGCTCCCCGCTAAGCAGGGAGCTCGATGCAGGGCTCCATCCCAGCACCCTGAGACCATGACCTGAGCCAAAGGCATACACTTAACAACTGAGCCACTCAGGCGCCCCTGTAACCAAGTCTTTCTGTATGGCTGAGGAAGCAGAGGGTCAGGTTGCTGGTTAATGGGAAAAAGTTTGTCCCAAGTCTAAACTCTTCCTCATTCCAAAGCCCTTCAGTCTCAGGGGATTTGCGTGCTGTCTGTGGGCTGTGCTACCCCTGGGGACAGCGGCTAGACCATGGGGTCAGTGTTGGATGAGAAACAACCAAAAAGGATGATTTGGACCAGGATGTGCTGGGTTGGGAGATGGAAGGGGCTAGCGCTACAGGGGAGAGAGACAGCACTGTCAAGGTTCTGCACCAGACGGTCCCACTTGTCTGGAAAGAAACCTCCTCCTTGAAGCCTTCCCTGACCACTCTGAGATTTTATCACAGAATTCCTGGGGACTGAGCAGTTGCAGCTCAGCCTTGGTGAGCAGGGTTCCCTGTCACTGCATGTGCTAAGGGCCAACCATCTATGCATCACTGAGGCATTTCTAGAGAGCTTTCCTATGTATTAGCTCATTAAAAAAAAAAAAACAACAACATTTCATTTATTTACTTGACAGAGAGAGAGAGAGCGCGCACAAGCAGGGAGAATGGAAAAGGGAGAAGCAGGTTCCCCACTGAGCAGGGAGCCTGATGCAGGACTTGATCCCAGGACCCGGAGATCAAGACCAGAGCCGAAGGCAGTTGCCCAATCAACTGAGCTACCCAGGCATCCCTGTACTAGCTCATTTAATCCTCCCAAGGGCCCTGGGAGGGAAGGATGATATGTTTACAACCTCAGGCCTAAGGTTCAGGGAAGTGTGAATGTCTTGCTCACCGAGCATCAGCGGAGACCCAAGTCGTGGCCCCCTGGTTCCAAGTCACACACGGTCTGCCCACTCCAGCATTTCTCCTGAGGGTGAGTTTGCCTCTAGGCCCATAATTTAAACTCCAAATTTCCTAGCAGCCACGGGGCTGGGGGGTAAGAAGATCTTATAAGATGGGTAGGTAGTTCTCCTTCCACTGAAACAAAGGGAAACAAAGAAACCTATCTCTTCCTAGCACTGGGTTCCAGGACGAACTAACTCATGGCTTCTATGAAACGTCCTCTCACCCAGTGATTTGCAGAAGAGTTACAGAAACCTGTGCAAACAACCAGCTCTTGTGTGGATCCCATTAGAAGCTGAAGGCAGGCCGTGGTGAGAACTCACCGTGGAATTTCCCAGGGACACAGCACTAATGGACTCTACATGATTGTTTCTTGGCTTCTACCTTGATCCAAGGCGGAGCTGAGTGATCAGAGGAGCCGCATGATAGGTAGAAAGAGTTGAAACGACAACACTGTGGCCGCAGAGAGCAAGGTTCACATCTTGGCCCTGTCACCTGCTATGTCACCTCAGGCAAGTTACTTGATCTCTCTGAGCCTCATTTTCCCCATCTGTAAGATGGGAATGAGAATACTTATTATTCAGTAGTTATTGTGGGGAGTCATTCATTCATTCAGTAAAAATTCAGAGCCTACCTGTGCCAGACACTGTGCTAGGCTCTGGAGATACAGTGATGGACGAGTCTGGCAAAAAACTAGCCCTTGTGGAATTTATGTTCTACTGAAGGGATATAATTAAGCAGGAAACTATCAGCTGGTAGGAAAAAGAAGAGGATTTAGCAGGTGATATGATTCTGGCAGAGATGACAAGGCGTCTTCTAATTTTCATTCTCCTTTTCTTCCCGTGTACTAGAACTCCGGACACAAGACTTCCCAAAATAAAGACTACATTTCCCAGGCTCCCTTGAAGCTGACTATAGCCATGTGACTAAGTCCTGACTAATGGGATGTAAGCAGAAACAGCCTCCAGGAAATGACAGCTCTTCCTTTACCCTTTCCTCCTTCCTATTGCTTGGAATGCAGAAGTGATGGCTGAAGCTCAAGCAGCCATATTGGACCATGAAGAGAAAGCCACTTGCCAAAGGTGCCACAAAATAAAAGGTACCCGGGTGAAGTTCCTGACACTGCAGGGCACCAGGCCACCAGGGACCTCCTACCTCCAGATTTTACTTCACAGGGAAATAAACTTCTGTTTGGCTTAAACCACAGAGATTTTGGGTTTTCTCTCACACACAGTCCACCCTGATTTCCTTGACACAGTGATAGAGTGGTGGGGGGTTATCTCTAAATGGTTGGTTAGAGAAGGTTTTTTGCAGGGGTGACATTGATCTGAGACCTGGTGAGAAGGAGCAGGCAGGGAGGGACTGGGGAGAGTATCCAGGCAGGGAGGGGAGAGACAGGCAGAAATGATGCAGGTGCCTAGGGTGCCTGGGTGGCTCAGTCGGTTAAGCATCTGCCTTTGGCCCAGGTCATGAGCCCAGGGTCCTGGGGTGGAGTCCTGCGTTGGGCTCCCTGCTCAGTGGGGAGCCTGCTTCTCTCTCTGCCTCTGCCTGCCCCCTCCCCCTCTTGTGTTCTCTCTCTCTCTCTGTCAAATAAATAAATAAATAAAATCTTATAAAGGAAAAAGAATGATGCAGGCACCTTAATGGAGGAGGAACAGGGGGATGAGCAAAGGGGAGGAGCAGCCTGCTGTGGGGAGTGGGTGTCACCCCACATGGCCGGGAATCATGAAGGATTTTACACAGGGGAGTGAGGTCATTTGACCTGTTTCTAAAAGATCACTCTCCAGGGTGCCTGCGTGGTGCAGTCAAAGCATCCAACTCTTGGTTCCAGCTCAGGTCCCCGTCTCAGCATTGTGGGATCGAGCCCTGCATCAGCTCTGTGCTTAGCACGGAATCTGCTTGGATTCTCTCTCCCTCTCTCTCTGCCCCTCCCCACACTCTCGCTCTCTCTCAGATAGATAAACAAATCTTTTTAAAAATATAAATAAATAAATAATAGACTTAAAAGGTCACTCTGAGTGTCGGAGGGCTCCTAGGGGGCCCAGGTGAAGTTGGGAGATCAGATGGAAGGCTCCTGGGGGTGGCTGAGAAGTGAGATGGTGGGATACAAGATTCCCAGGGAGGAAGGCTGAGCTGGTTCATCCTTGAGCATCTTTCCAACTCCACTCCCATGCCCCGCCTCCCCTGTTCTCCTCCCCCCACTCCCCTCATCTGCCCTAATGAAGACTGGTCCGTTCATAATTTGCAGGGATTACTGCCCCACTTCCATTAACCCTTGGCTGGCTCCTGCTCACACTGTACCTTACACCACCGGTCCTTCCACGTGGGAAGCCCTGCTCCCTCTTCTTTTTTTTTTTTTTATAATATTTTATTTGTCAGAGAGAGAGAGAGAGAGAGCACAGGCAGACAGAGGCAGAGGGAGAAGCAGGCTCCCTGCCGAGCAAGGAGCCTGATGTGGGACTCGATGCCAGGACGCTGGGATCATGACCTGAGCTGAAGGCAGCCGCTCAACCAACTGAGCCACCCAGGTGTCCCCCTGCTCTCTCTTCTGATGCACTTTTCTAAGGCTCAGCTCAGAAGACTCCCTAGGGACATCTACACTTCCCAAATTGCTTGTCCCTCAGGCCCGCCCTTCCTTTGTTCATACCCCTGACATTGCACTCTGCAATTATGTGCTGCTCTCCACGCTGGACATAAACTCCTTGAGGGCAGATGCTGTGATTCAGTACCCAGTGCTCCTTGGGTACTTTACATGTGTCTGGAGCAGGTGACATTGTCAAGCTAGTTCCCATCTTCATGTCATCTGGTCTTCATGACAGCCCAGAGAGGAAACCCAAGAGTGGAGAGGGGATATGTCCAGCTCAAAGTCACATATCCACCTAGGTCACAAAGCCTCATGCCCCAGCAGTTCCACGGAACCCAGACGTCCCAGCCATGGGACATTTTCTCACTGTTTGAGTCCCCAGTCCATGAGGGCAGAGGAAGTCATATCTTAACCAGGAAATACCCATGGACCCTTCCAGGTCACCTGGCCAGACCCTCTCCCATCTGGCCACCTCCTGGCTCCCTTCAGTGGGTTATGCCATGCCCTCTGGACATCCCCTCCCCTTAGCGGCCACTGTGAACCATGGCCCTCTTTGTCATGATCGTGGGCCCAGATCTTCCCTCCTGTGCCTACCGGGGAACTGTCCAGCAAGGTTTTGCTGGGGGCTTGAGGGGAGCCACCAAACTCACCCAACATGTACCCAAAAGCAGCTGTGAGATTGTGAGCTGTGTCTGCCTTCAGTGGTCACTGGCCCAAGCTGCTCCACCTAACACCTCATTGCCAAGTCCATTGCAAGGGAAAGCTCACGGAATTGCCATGAAACACCTCCCCCCCACACACACACACACTTCCTCACGTGCAATCTCAGCCTCTCCACCTTCAGGCCAGGAGAGAGAAGGCCCACTGTCAAGTCCTCGCCTCTCATTGAGGACTGACTACATCCCGGGATGATGGAAAATGAGAAAGCCTCATCCCTTCAGGAGAACTGAACTCCATGCCCAGTTCTCCCTCTGGGGCAACCTGTCCCAGTCCATGGTCTGGGCTGTGTGGTCTGGAATAACAAGTCACTGCTCAGGGTGGGGCTCCTCAGACTCAGCCCGAGGGTCCATCCTTAGTTTCCCTTGTTCCTGCAGGCACTTGGCCTTAGCTCCCAACCTTCCATGGGCACAGACTTGGACAATGACACCCGTGAACCTGGGGGAGGGGAACCTCGTAGGCTCTTCCCTTAGAACTAGGAAATGGGAGCGGGGTGGGGAGACAGGAAGAGGTGGCAAGAAGGACTCCACGGGAAGAAGGAATCAGGATACACACTCAAGGCACCCTGGCACCCTGCTTCACTCCCCCACTTGCCAGGCTTTCTGACCATCTCTGTCCGGCCCAGGGTCATGGCTAAAGGGAGGTAAGCCCCTCTCTTATTTGCCCAGCACCTCACCCAGTGCTAGGCTCGTGTAGCCTTCAGATTAACTGAAGTCCAAGTTGGAATAAAATGAGTGATAGGAGCCATCCTTTCTTCCTGGAAAAGCATTAACTTTCAAAATGCGACATTGGGCAGATTTGGGGAAACGTTGGCATTCAGTCGGGGCAGTAAGAATGACCCAGAACAGATGGTATGAGTAGAAAGAACCAGAAGGCAATCTGTTCTGCCGCTGCATGGGTGTCTGGTGGGCTGTTAGGAGATGGTATCTGCAGAATAGCCCACCAGCTGGGCCGACCGTCCTCCTAAGCCAGATGTGCCCACCGCCACTCCACAGCTGCCCATCCTTTCTGAGCCGGGGAGAGGGGCTCCCGTGCTGCTGCCTGCCTCCCGCTGCCTCTCACTCCTGGGCCCAGCGGAAGGGCAAGGTGCCCGGGGCCTCTGGGTTGCGGTGTGAAGGCAGGGGCTTCACCTGGCGTCTGCTGCCACCGCTGTCACAGCCCAGGCTGGCCAAGGCTTGAGACAGATCCTCCCAGCCCAGTGTGAGCTCCAGTCCTGGAGCAGGAGGAGGCATCCCCCAGCTGCCTTCAGCCAGGGCCTCTGTTAGCGACTAGCATGACAGCCAAGGACGGCAGGAGGGAGCACAGGGCTTAGCATCAGGCTGGGAGTGGGCCTAAGGCCCAGCTCCCATTCCCCCAGCCAAGAGGCCTGGGGCCGGTAGCCTACCTCCCTGCCCCGGCTTCCTCAACTGTCAGAGAACAACAAGGAGCCGAGCCTTCCTCAGAGGGGCTCAGAGAGCGCAGAGGGGTAGCATGTCTAAAGGGCTGGGCCCAGGGCCTGCATAGAGCCTGTGTCAGGCCATCGGTTCCTCTCTTCACTGGGAAGCCACTGGACTCCTCTGTCCCTCCAGTTGCCTTTTGTGGGAACTGTGGAGACAGCCACAGAACCGGGGGCTCTCACTTTATAGTAAGGACACTAAAGCCCAGAGAGGGCAGGCACTTGCCCAGGGTCCCACAGCCAGTGGGTTTTGATGCTGGCCTGGGATGGTTTTCCCTCTTGGTGCCTGGAGCCGTATCCACAAACCCCCTCCTCTGTCTGCTTTCAAGCCTCTCTTCATTCTTGCCCATCTGAACTCATCTTTCAGTCTCTGCTTCTCTAGCAGCTGGAGTCCAGGGACAGGTGACTGGCCTAGCACCCCCAGAAGCAGAAGCTGCCCTGCTGGGGGGGTGTGGGCAGGGGCACGGCGGGGGCTGAGAATGTGAGCTGCTCTGGCCTGGGGGCCTGGGCCGGGCTGCCGACAGAGAAGCCAGTGTGCCCAAACATTGCTGCTTTGTGAGCTCTGAGCTCTGTGTGGGGAAGGTTGTTTTTGTTGACCTGACATTGTTTCAGGTTGACTGAATGGCAACGTCTTAGCACCCTGAGACCGGCTCTTTGGAGCCATCCAGGGTCCTGGGGAGAAGGTGGCTAGGGAGTCCTGGTCTGGGGCAAGAAGGGGACAGGGCCGCCTGTAGCCTGTATGCACTGAGCAGGTCCCTGTGGGCAAGGTTTAGAGCAAGCGTGAGTTCAGGGAAGACACCGAGAGAGAAGAGAGAAGGCACCTGTGTCTTTCGGGGCCAGAGCAGAGGAGCCTGGCCAGAGTGAGGACGGACAGAGGCAGGACAGGAACCCCCAGGAGCTGGAGCGGACCTGCCGGGAGGCTGAGAGCTTGAGAATTCAGCCATCACACCTTAGTCAACGAAGGAAGACCCGGGAGAATCCCTGGGAGCCAGAAGGGCAGCAGGAGGCCTTGGGGGCTGGCCGGCTGGGGTGGGGTGGGCCAGACGCACAGCTGTCCAGATGTGTGTGAGAGATAAGTCTGTTTACTGGGCACCCAGAAGGAGCAGGGCGGGGGGTGGGAAGGGGCTCCCCGGGACGGTGGGGCGGGCAGATTAGGAGGCGGGGGCATGAGTCAGGGGTTTGGGAGCTGCCCCCGGGGTTTGGGAGCCAGGACTCGGGTGCTGTCAGAGCGGGTGTGAACTCAGCTGGTGGCAGAGGACACCCATAGCTGCAGGAGCTCGCCGAGGGACCCTGAGGCTCGTGAGCAGGTGAGCAGGGCTGGGGGGGCGGGGAGGGTGGTCCTGCGACACCTGTCTTGAGGGTTTCTGCAGTGCCCAGCCTAAATCCGTGCCCAGGGGACCAAGGCGCCGGACCTCCAAGGGGGTGCTAGTGGGTGGGATGAGAACAGCAGGATGTGTGTTGTTACTCCTAAGGGCACAGGCCCGTTGGCACCTCCAGCTGGGGAGCGTGGGGGTGCAGTGTTGGGAGAAAGACACCGGCACGTGGCAGCAGAGGTCTGTGTGGCTGGTGTTGGAGGGGGCGAGTTGGATCCCCTCCAGGTGTGGGTCCCTGTCAGGCTCCTATTTACGAGCCCCTTGGATCCCACAGACCCAGGTCTTGCCCCCAGCCATGCATGAGGACCCACAGGCCATCCTATCCCCCCTCTGTGAGGACAGTTGTTCACTGACCCTGTGTCCCATTGGGGACATTTTCAGGGACTCAACTAGGCAGACTCGGCCCTGTCCCCAGCCTAGGGGTTGTTTGAAGAGAAAGGAGGAGTCCCCCATCACCCAAGGATTTCAAAGCACTTAGGCTAATTCCATGGGAACAAAGCAGCAAGATCAGAGAGAGAAGAAGATAGCAAGTCTGACCTTGGTCCCCAGTCACAGTGATAATGATGACCAACATTACCCGGAGCTCCTTCTGTGTCAGTCAGTGTTCTAAGACCTTTACCTAGACCAACTTAGCACTACAACAGCCCCATAAGGCAGGGTTCATTACTGTTACCCCACTTTGCAGATGAGAAAACCGAGACACAGGGAGGCTGAGTCACTTGCCCATGGTCACACAGTAAGTCACAGGTTTGGGATCCGAACCCAGGCAGGCCGATTGGAGAGCCCATGATTTCAATCCACTAGCACTCGACCAGCTTAGAGCTGTCTTCTCTTCTGGGAGGCAACTTAGTGAGATGGCGAGAGAGGTAGTGGGAGTCAGGGAGGCTGGCCTCTTTCGTCCTGCCTCTGATACCTACCTGCCAAGTTAACCTCTCCGAATCTCAGCTTTCTCATCCGTAAAACGGGGCTAGTGACATTACCCACTTCGCACAGTGCCTCGAGGGTTCTAAGAGATAAGACAGGATGGCTCTTTGCAGTGGGGGCGGTGATCGCACAAAGGCAGTGCTCTGCCACCAGGGAGCCCTCCCCATCATCTGGTAGCCCCCCCCCCGCCTCTGCCAGCTGTGCTCCACCTCCGGGGCTCCAGATGCCCTGCTCACCCTTATCTGGCCTAGCCCTGGCTAGATGGGTGGCCAGGTGTTTGATGAGCTTCCAGACTTGGGGCGGCGATCCCGTTCCAAGTTCTTATCAGTGCCGGAGCAGGCCTGCAGCTGGGCAGTGGGGGGCCAGGCCCGATGGGGGCTGCAATCTGGGTCACGGGGGCACCCTTTAAGGACCCAGCTGAGCTCCAGGCACCTCCAGTCTCCCTTCTTCTGTCTCTCACTGAAGTCTCAGAACCCTGGCGGGAAGACCCTCCCATTGTACAGACGGGATGACTGAGGCCTAGAGAGAGGCTGGGGGCCATCAGAGGCTATTCAACCAGACAGTGACGGACAGGCATCGTTCTCTGGCTGGAGGGCCCTCTGCCCAGTCCACCTCTCAGATAGGAAATGGAGAGTTCCAGCCCCCCAGGTGGGACCTTTAGCATCTAAGGCTTGAGACTGCAGGATCTGAGGCCCAGGCAGAGCAGAGGGCAAGGCCAGAGAAGGAAGAAAGAAAATAGAAGTGGGAGAAGAGGAAAGAGGGGAGCAAAAGAGGGAGAGAGAAGGGTGCCTGACTAGGGTCTTCATGGGCAAAGGCCCGTGCAGGACGGCCCTCTCCTCGGTCCTTGGGACCGTCCCCTGGTCATCACTTCCCCTACCAAGACAGGAACCCCTGCTCTTGTCAGTTTGGTGGGGCTCTGCCATGCCCTCTCCTTCTCTCTATCTCTTGGGACGGCAACACCCCCAGCCCTCAGAAAGAAATGTCGCTGGACCATTCTGTCTGTACATCCTCCCTGCCCTGTTCCCTCACACAGCAGCCAGCCCCACCTGGTGTGCACCTCCCTTTGCCCACTCGTGCCCACACCTGGGCCACCCTTCCCCACCTGCCAGCCCTTCAGATCCCACCAGAGCTTTTTTTTTTTAAAGATTTTTATTTATCTATTTGACAGATCACAAGTAGGCAGAGAGGCAGGCAGAGAGAGAGGAAGAAGCAGGCTCCCCGCTGAGCAGAGAGGACGTAGGGCTTGATCCCAGGACCCCCCACCAGAGCTTCTTGGCCCAGCCCCGGGGTCCCCCCCTCAGAGACACCCGACCCCACCAGTCCGCCCTACCTTTCAACCTGCCACATGGTCCTTGGCGCCCAACTCCTTCAGCTCATTTCTCGTTGGTCTGAGGCACGTATTGTCTCCCAAAGCCCTTGGTCTCTTCCACCTTCCCAGCTGCCTCCCCAGTCCAGGTGGGGGTTTCTCGCGAGAAGGGACAGTGTCTTGTTCATCTCAGCTCCCACTCCTCAGTGCCATGTGGGCACAGGGTGAGCATGTTCGCCAGCTGACCCCAACCCCTGTTGCTGGGTGAAAGTGGAAGGGAGCCCTTCCACATCCAGTCCCCAGGGAACTTCTGTGCTCCCCTCGGGCTGGGCCTCACCTTCCTGGGCTGAGCATACCTTCCTCTCTGCCAGAGACACACTGAGCAAACCTGAGACACAGGGTCTGGTCTCCCTTTGGCTGGGTCCCAGTCATGCTGACTCCTCAGTCCCAGAGACCCAAGCCTGCAAGAGACAGCCACACTTCCCTTCACCCAGCATGTATTTACTGACCACCTACTCTGCGGCACCCATTCTGCTAGGAGTAAGGGATTCAGTGGGGACCAAGACACGGATCTTAGCACTCAGGTGGCATCCCTTCTAGCAGCATCCTCGAACAACAGAAACATATAATGACTCAAGAAACCAGAAAATGACAGAGTGGACTAGTGAATGTTAGGGTGGTCAGAAAGGGAATCTGAAGAGCTGAGATGTGAGAAGGGATGAGGGGCAGAGGGGCAATGAGGATGTAGACAACTGTGTATGCAAAGGCCCTGGGGCAGGAAAGGACTTGGTAAGGCCAATGAGACAGATGGGGAGCAAGCAAGAGAAAGGGAGTTCACGAGAGGGTGAAGGAGAGAAACAGTGACACTTCATTCAACACCTGTGAGCCACTCCCAAGGATGCTACAGCCCCATGCCTAGCAGAAAGTAACTGTTTCTGGGAGAAGAGGGTACGTTGTGAAGACTCCCGGGGAAACAAATTTCCTTGAGGAAGGAACAGGTCATGATGCCCCTGGAATTGGCTAAGTCCAGGGAATGGACAGGAAAAGAAGCCAGGATGAGGACTGGTGGATGAAAGAGGGAGTTGAATTTGAAGGACAGCCCATTCTCTCAAATTACCTTTGATTGATGCCAGCCAAGCTTCCTCTTCCTGCCCCAGCTCTCCCAGCTCCTCTTGTACACCTGTCCTCACACCTACAAATCTAGCTCCTCCCCCCCAGCTTCCTGCCCCTGACCCCACTCCCTCTCAACACCTGGGGTCCCCCTTGACTCTAATGTAGCCTCCTCTGGGGGAGGATGCCTGGGCCTCATTCAGCCTGTGCTCCCCCCTGCAGGGACCCGCGGTGCGGGTTATGCTGGGAGCTTGGATCGTTGTGGATAAGCGGACAAGTGAGACAGCGCCATGGGGGACTGGCAGGTAAGTCTTTTGTGGTGCCTGCAGGGCTCCAATCTGGGGCCTCTGGGACTCCCCAGACTCTTACCTTCACTGTGGCCTAAGAAGCCCTTCCCAGCCCAGCCCTGACAGCCACTTCCTATAGGAGGATCATGAAGAGGAGCTGGAGGACATTCTAGAACAGGAGGAGTATGAAGACCCAAATGTCCCTGTGGTTCAAGTGGAGGAGCCAATAGGTGAGCCCCAACTCTCTCTCCTGCTGGGATGAGCGGCTGAGCCCCGAACAGAGACAGTAAAGGAACTTGTCCTCTTCCTTCTCCACACCCCCTCCCCTCCGCCACCAGCCCCAGGGCCAGTTCTCCCCACAATCCTGGCTGATTGAAGGATAAACAGAGTTTTGTTTGAAATGATCACAGGAGGGGACTGGGGGGTGGGGGAGGCAGGACTAGTCACCCATGGCCAGGCCCTCAGTTTGGGACAGGGCAGCCAGGCCCCTCGGGGACAAGGGCATGAGCCCACATGCCATCTGTGTCCATCCCATGCTGACTTCTAGGCCAGGCACCAGGCCTGTTCTGGGAACATCATTCTGTTTGGGGGGGTCTAGAGGTCCTGAGGAGTCAGGGGCCACAGGGACCCCCAGGGCAGAGAGACAACAAGAAACCTTCCTGGCCCTGCCAAGGTCTCAGTTGGGGAGCCCCAGGTGGGGAGCTGTTTACTGTCAATAGGTCTTAAGTGCTGGCCATTGGTATTGAAGATAAGAGGCCCCTCTGGGAAATGAGGGCCGGGAGTGGGGTGTGCAGTGGGGGACAATATAAAGCAGACCCCACCCAGGCTCCCAGAGCTCCACTAGGAGACAGGGAGAAGTGCTGGGCTGGTGGGATTGCTGAGGCAGCGGGGGAAGAAGGAAGGGAAGCTGGTCCCAGAAAGTGGCAGGAGAGGAAGGAGATCCTAGGAGAATCCTGGGAATTGCCATTCGGAACTCTCCACTTTGGAGGTGACCCTCTTCAGTGTCACCACTGAAGATGACTCCCAGGGGTCTTCCACAAGGCTCGGATGGGACGTCAAGGAGCCAGGCTGGGCCAAGAATGGGCACAGGGCACCACAGACCCTTGAGCAGCAGTGGGTGGGTGGGGGGCGGGCACTGGGTCCAAGGAAAGCGTGACTCTCTCAGAGGCTCACTGTGGGGAGTGCCGGAGGACCCTAAGGGTGGGATTATCGGGGGGCAACACTAACCCACCTCCGGTTTTCAGCTGATCACGCTGAGCCGACAGCCACAGACTACGAAACCGCCACAGACCCAGACGCCACATCGCACGCAGGCACCCACGAGGTGAGGACACCCGGTATCACCTGATCGCCTGGGACACTGACCCTTCCACTAGGAGGAGGGAGGTGAAGAGGGATGGGCACAGCTTCAGCAGGGGAGAGCCCCCCACACAGAGAAGGAGTGAGCATTGCGGGAAATAGGTAGAAGGGAGGAGAACACCCCTGCTGGAACAGGGGGAGACATAGGTCCCTCTCCCACTGAGCAGGGAGCTCCCTGGGCAGAGATAAAGTAACTGCCAAAGGTCTGTGCTCCTGGGCTGGGCCGGCAGGTGCTCCTTGGGGAAGCACAGAATTGAATACATGCCCCTCTGCCTAGGCCCAGTGGGCCCCTGCTGGACATCAGACTGTCTAGCTGGTTAGGAAACTGCATCTGCCCTCAGCAAGGCCCCTGGGAGTGACCAGCTGGCCCCAAGGAAACCCAAGGGCATGATGAGCCCACACAACAGTCTTGGAGACAGGAGACCCACCCGATGACCCCAAAGGCTTCCTTTTTTGTTTTCCTCCCAAGGGTCTGCTCTAGCACCCTTTTGGTCCAGAGGTTCTCCAAATGCCTCTGAAATGGGGTAAGGGCCTGGTCAGGGAGTTGGGGAGCTCAGGGTCTGCCCTGAGTGCTCCAGGACTCTGGGCCTCCTCCAAACACCTCTCAGAGCCTGCTGAGCGCCCACCATGCCCTGGACTGCCAGTCTCCCTAGGGTGCTGTCCCGGGCCCGGGCACTGATTCAGGCTTGTGGGGCCGCAGGCGTATGTGGAGCTTCAGGAACTGGTGATGGATGAGAAGAACCAGGAGTTGCGGTGGATGGAGGCGGCACACTGGGTGCGGCTGGAGGAGAACCTCGGGGAGGATGGGGTCTGGGGCCGCCCGCACCTGTCCTACCTCACTTTCTGGAGCCTCCTGGAGCTGCAGAAAGCCTTTGCCAAGGGTGAGCCCCGAGGGTCCCCTCCCTGAGACCTGCATGTGCGTGCGGCATGGTGGCAGGCCATAGGGCCACCGTCCGGCCATCCGGCTCACCACTCCATCCCTTGCAGGAACCGTCCTCCTGGATCTGCCAGAGACCTCCCTGGCAGGAGTGGCCAACCAGCTGCTGGATGGGTTTATCTACGAGGAGCAGATCCGGCCTGATGCCCGAGACCAGCTGCTCCGGGTCCTGCTGCTCCAACACAGGTGCCCCTGCCCTCTCCCGCCCACTGGCCTGGAGCCCTCCCTGGTGGCCCAGGGGGCCCCTCCCCCACCAGACCAGGGCCCCCATTTCTTCCCTGACAGCTCCTACCTCTGACTTCTTGAGGGGCGGCCGTATCTCTGTGTTCAGATGTGGGGGCTACTGGTCCTCAGGAGGGCAGGATCTCACGGCCCCTCCCTCCATCCATCCTAGCCCCACCTGGTCATTCCAGACAGAGACCGGCCACTTGCATCCACAATATCCTCCTAAAGGAGGCTGACTGTCCTTTTGCCCCAGGGTCCCTCTCGTCTGGTCACTGGGAAGCGTTGCTTAATTCCTCTGACCACCGGTCTCCATCTCGGTCTAGGTGTTACTAACAACCCAGCCCAAATAGCTTACTCAGCCCATGTCCCCTGTGCATCCCACAGTCACGCCGGAGACCTGGAGGCCCTGGGCGGTGTGAAGCCCACGGTTCTGACGCGTTCTGGGGATCCCTCCGAGCCTCTGCTCCCGCAGCACCCCTCTTTAGAGACACAGCTCTTCTGCCAACAGGTGAGGCTGTGGGGAGAGCCAAGAAGCGACCCACCTGAACAGGGTTAGAAATGAGAGTGTTTAGGGGAGGAGGGGGCTGGATGATCAATGTGGCCAGAGGACTCCCCTCACCACCCTCCACCCAACAGGGACAGGAGGGCACAGAAGGGCATTCACCATCTGGAATTCTGGAGAAGATTCCCCCAGATTCGGAGGCCACCCTGGTGCTCGTGGGTAAGCAGCTAGGTTCTGCACCCCCGATGCCCCCACACCCCCGAGGCAATGCTTTCTGTCCCTGCCCAGCCTCCCTCTTCTGAAGTATGACCACCTCCCATCGCCACCCCAACCCCCCACCCAACCCCCCGGCAGGCCGAGTGGAATTCCTGGAGCGGCCAGTGCTGGGCTTTGTGCGGCTGGAGGTGGCCACGGAGCTGGAAGCTGTGGAGCTCCCGGTGCCTGTGCGCTTCCTCCTCGTGTTGCTGGGACCTGAGGCCCCCAACATCAATTATAACCAACTTGGTCGGGCTGCGGCCATCCTCATGTCCGAGAGGGTAAGGCAGGCTTGGGTAGGGCTGGGGGAGCCCGACGGCTGGGGGGCAGCTGAGGTCACTCACTGGACGGGCCTGGGTCACTTGAGTTTTGCTAGTCGGTCTCCCCCCTGCTGCTTCTACCCTGTCTGGCCAGGGGCAGGCAGTCTGGCCCAGCCCTGCCCGACCGGACCTGGTTCCACCCAGTTAGATCTGGCCTGGCCTGGGCTTACTATAGTTCTGGCTGGTCTGCGCTAAGCTACCCCATTTGCTTTAGTGCGTTCTCCTTTCCCCACGCAAGGCCCTGTCTGGCTCCCCCAAACCCTTTTGTGGTGGGAAAGGAAGGGGGAGCAGGGGGGGCAGGGCAAGAAGGAGCTGGGAGAGAGGGTTCTGATTCCTGGAGGCCACGGATGTGGACTCTGGGGTCCTTTCATCTAGCGAGTCCCCAAAGCCCTGACCCTCTCTCCGGCCCACAGGTGTTCCGCGTGGATGCCTACATGGCCCAGAGCAAGGCGGAGTTGGTCCACAACCTGGAGGGCTTCCTAGACTGCAGCCTGGTGCTGCCTCCCTGCGAGGCCCCCTCTGAGCAGGCCCTGCTCAGTCTGGTGCCCGTGCAGAAGGAGCTGCTGCGGAGACGCTACTCGCAAAGTCCTGCCAAGCCCGAGCCCCGCTTCTACAAGGGCCTAGGTACCTGCCCTGTGGCCCCCACAAACCCTCAGGGTCCCCAGTGCAACCCTGCAAGCCCCTGCCTCCCCTCCTCCCATCCAATACCCCGGTGTCCCCTCTCGCTGTCCTCATGCCTCCCTGCCCCCTTGGTCACCTGTTCCCATCAGAAGATTCTCCCCGCGATTCCTCTCCCCCGACACCTCCTGCCATGACCCCCTGTGACCATAGCCCTGTCCTTGACTACAGATTTGTATGGGGCTCCAGGGGCCCCTGGTGGGCCAGATGACCCTCTGCAGAGGACAGGCCTGCTTTTTGGGGGCCTGGTGCGTGACATCCGGCGCCGCTACCCCCACTACCTGAGTGACATCACAGACGCGTTCAGCCCCCAGGTCCTGGCCGCTGTCATCTTCATCTACTTTGCTGCCTTGTCACCTGCCATCACCTTCGGTGGCCTTCTGGGTCAGTGCCTCTGCATGATCCCCTAACCTTCACCTCTGACCCTTTGGCCTCTGTGTTGGCCCTGCCTTTTGACCCAATCAGACAATCTGGACCCCTGCTACAGCCTGCCTGTGAAATGCTCTACTGGACCCTAGAAACAACCTCTTGACCTTGACCAGACTAACTTCTACCCACAGGAGAAAAGACCCAGAACCAGATGGGGGTGTCGGAGCTGCTCATCTCCACTGCGGTGCAAGGCATTCTGTTCTCCCTGCTCGGGGCTCAACCCCTGCTTGTGGTTGGCTTCTCAGGACCCCTGCTCGTGTTTGAAGAAGCCTTTTTCTCGGTAGCTCTGTTCTGGCCCCACCCGGCCCCTGTAGCCGCCTGGCCCCCGCCTGCCTGACCACGGGGTGCCTGGGCCCACCTGCTTGACCCAGTCCTCCCCGACCCCTTTGCAGTTCTGCACGAACAACAACCTGGAGTACATCGTGGGCCGCGTGTGGATCGGCTTCTGGCTTGTCCTGTTTGTGGTGCTCATAGTGGCCTTCGAGGGCAGTTTCCTGGTCCGCTTCATCTCCCGCTACACCCAAGAGATCTTCTCCTTCCTGATCTCCCTCATCTTCATCTACGAGACCTTCGTCAAGCTGATCAAGGTGGGGGGAAGTGGCAGTGTGGATGCACGTGTGTGTGTGCGTGTGCGACCCTGTGCACAAACTGTGTGGCCATGTGTGCCATTGTGCACGTGTCCTTATGGCCCGTGTGTCGCTGTGCCTTCATCGTGCCTAGCTGTGACCACGCTCACGTTGACACCTGCTGCCTCGGGGCCGGTAGTCCGGCGGTGACCGCAGAGCGCCTGCGCCTGAGGGGGCGCCCCGTGTGCGCATGTGCTGCTCCTAACCACGCCCAGAGTGACTAACAGGCCAGTGTGTATGTGAGCCTGGACCGGGAAGACTGCGTTTATGGAGGGGCCCCAGGGGTCGCAGACGCTCTGCTGTCCCCCACGCCCCCTCTGGCGCTGAAGAACCACGGGGCCTGCGGGTGGAGCAGCCTGTCTCCTCAGCTCCCGTACCTTCGACTGTGTTACCTGTACATCTGCATTGTCTATGGAGGCAGGGTGGACGCTGCGTATCCGCCTCTGATTCTGTTGCTTGGTGGAGCTTTCTGTTTCCAAGTCTTTGAAGCCCTTTTTAGGAGCCTCCTTGGCACTTCTTTCCTGCCCACCAGCTTTATATCTCCAAGACCCCGCGTGCTCCCATGCACACCTGCACTCATTGCCGCCATGTGTCCCACCCAAGCTGAGACTGGTCTTCACTCCTGAAAACCAAGCTATAGAATCCCATTGTCCTTCTGTTACCCTGTCAGTTGAGGAAGAGAAGTGGATGGATGGATGCAGGATGGATGGATGGATAGATAGATGATGTGCAGATGGACAGCTAGATGGATAGATGATGGGCAGATTGATAGATGGATGATGGGTAGATGGATGAGAAAAATAGGATGCCTTGGTTGTCTGCTCCAGATCTTCCAGGACCACCCGCTGCAGAAGCATTATGACCACAATGTGACAATGGTGCCCAAACCTCAGGCTCCCCTGCCCAACACAGCCCTCCTCTCCCTTGTACTCATGGCTGGCACCTTCTTTCTCGCTATGATGCTGCGCAAGTTCAAGAACAGCTCCTACTTCCCTGGCATGGTCAGTACCCACCCGGCCCCACTCTTGCCTACGGTGCCCTGTCCCAGTCCAAAGCACTCCTCCAAGTTCCTCAATGCCATTAATTCTCTTTCTTACCCTAGATTCCCATTCCCTATTCCAAGCCTTCCTGGCCCCCTGACCCCCACCTCATTTAGGCTTTCACTCTTCAGGCAAGCCCATCTCCCTTTCTCAGCCTGTCGAGGCTGGGAACCCAGCGGGGAGCCAGGGACAGTTCTTAGAAAGGGGTGGAGAAGCTGTGGGGCCAGCGGCGGGGCTGAGCCAGGGAAAGAAGAACGAAGGCCGGTACATTGAGGTGCAGGACAGGGCGTTAGATGTTGATGGATCCCCTGGGAAGAGCAAGGACCCTGCATGAAGAGGGGGCAGGAGTGGGGGCAAGAGGGAAGCAGGAGGTAGGGAAACAACTGAGCACTGACTGGATTTTTCCACCTTCCCTCAGCTGCGACGGATCATTGGGGATTTCGGGGTCCCCATCTCCATTCTGATCATGGTCATTGTGGATTTCTTCATTGAGGACACTTACACCCAGGTGACACTCTCCTCCTATTGTCAGCTTATTCTCCCAGTATGCCCCCTCCCAAGAACAACTTTCCCAAACCTGAAGCCAGCTAGAACTCCCTCTACTCATCCCAGCCTCCCCTGAGAGCCCCAGGTTTGTCCCACAGCCCTATAGGAGCCCTCTGGTTGAAGCAAAGGTCGGGGTCATATTGCCTTTTTACTCCTTAACCCAGGACAATAGGAAAGAATTTGCTCTGCAGCCAGGCCGATCTTAGTATGTATCTCAGGTCTGCCACCAAAGAGCTGTGTGATGCAAGGCAAACTACACAACCTCTCTGATCCCGTTTCCTCATCTATAAAGTGGGGAATGAGAAGATGTATATAAAGACCTTAGAGCAGTGACTGGGTACAAAGCAAGTACTCAATATAAATTCCCAAGTGCCCAGGATGCTGGCTCCCCTTGCCTCCTTTCCCCCATTCCCCTGCCTGGTGTTCTCACCAGCATCCCCCTCCCACAGAAACTCAGCGTGCCTGAAGGGCTCTCCGTGTCCAACTCCTCAGCCCGGGGCTGGGTCATCCACCCACTGGGCTTGTATTCACCTTTCCCCATCTGGATGATGTTCGCCTCCGCCCTGCCGGCCCTGCTGGTCTTCATCCTCATCTTCCTTGAGTCCCAGATCACCACGTAAGAGCCAGGGGCAGGGCTGGGCCTGGGAGGGTCTGAGGCAGGGAAAGGGACAGGCTCCAGGCAGGTGTGACAGCAAGGACTGAGAGCTAGTCTTAGTCAATCCCAGCCCCCCCCAAACCCCCCGATGAAGAGGAGTGATGGATGGGCAGGGACAGGGGCAGGTTCTGCAGGACCTGACATGGTATAATTTGAGGAGGCCTTTTTAAGAAAAAGAAAACAAAATGACAACTACAAAATGAAGTGGCACACTTCAGAATGGACCTTTACCAGATCAGCCTCATCAGCTTCAACGTAAATCTGCCTGTGGACGTTCTAAGGGCTGTCTTGAGATCCTTCCACTCTTAGAGTCTGGATTATCAAGAGAGGGTGGGAGGGAGGGGAGCAAGGAACTCCAAGGGAGAGGAGCACAACAGGATAAACTAAGGTACAGAGGGACCCAAGCATGGAGAAAAAGAGAGGGGGCAAAGAGGGTGGGGGTGGGGGAGAATGCTGCTTACCTCTGACCTCCCACACTCCCCAGGCTGATTATCAGCAAACCAGAGCGCAAGATGGTCAAGGGCTCTGGCTTCCACCTGGACCTGCTGCTGGTCATAGGCATGGGCGGTGTGGCTGCCCTCTTTGGGATGCCCTGGCTCAGTGCCACCACTGTTCGTTCTGTTACCCACGCCAATGCACTCACGGTCATGGGCAAGGCCAGCGCCCCAGGGGCTGCAGCCCAGATTCAGGAGGTCAAGGAGCAGCGGATCAGTGGGCTCCTGGTCGCTGTGCTCGTGGGTGAGTAAGGGCTGGCCACACTCTCTGCCACCCTCTGGCCTTGCTTCCAGCCCCCGGCCTCTGCCTCTTAGGATCCAGAGCCTTCTGCAGCCCTCTCTCTAGCTTGGCTGCTCTATGACTGATGGCAAGTTAGGGCTCCGAGCATCATCTGGGGTGGGAGAGGAGAAGACAGAAGATCACTGGGGTTTATCTAAGTTCTGGAGCAGGTGAGAGTACACCTGGGGTCAGTGTGGGCAGCGCCACGGTTACTGATGGAGTCCCAGGGACGTTTCTTAAAGGAGGCAAAGTTAGTATTAGCTGGAGGAGGGCTAGGGTTTGGATAGATGGCAGGGGATGGAGGCATTCTGTGCTGGGGTGATGGAAAAGTTGGGCTTCTCTGGCCTCTGTGAACCCCCGAGGCCAAAGGAATAGGCTTTGATGTCCTGAAGGCAGGAGTTTGACTCCCCGATCTACCACTTATAGCTGTGTGGCCTTAGGCAAATTGCTTCCCTCTGTTTCCTCATCTGTAAAATTGGGTACTACCTATAAAGAGGATCCACAGAAAGGGCTTCATATGGTCCCTATGGCTTCATTCTCCAGCCCCCAATGCTGTGGGCCCTCTGGGGGCCCCCGGGGCTAGGAGTACATGGTTCTCCCGGCAGGTGTGTCCATCCTCATGGGGCCCATCCTGTCCCGCATCCCCCTGGCTGTGCTGTTTGGCATCTTCCTCTACATGGGGGTCACGTCCCTCAGCGGCATCCAGCTCTTCGACCGCGTCTTGCTCCTGTTCAAGCCGTCCAAGTACCACCCGGATGTGCCCTATGTCAAGCGGGTACAGAGCCCTCCTGGCTGCCCAGCCCAGAGTGGGGTGGGGGTTGCCGGGTGCCAGGGCGGGGCAGGCAGTAACCACCGCCTCCCTCTGCAGGTGAAGACCTGGCGCATGCACCTGTTCACGGTCATCCAAATCATCTGCCTGGCAGGGCTGTGGACAGTGAAAACCTTCCCCACCACCTCGCTGGCCTTGCCCTTCATCCTCATCCTCACGGTGCCTCTGCGCCGCCTCCTGCTACCCCTCATCTTCAGGAAGCTGGAGCTCCAGTGTGTGCGTGGCTGCTCCCTACCCCTACCCTGTGGGCCTGGGACGGGGAGGGGAGGGTGAATAGAGGGCAGAGGCTGGAGACCAGGACCCCAGAGCTGGGGGGGGCATGGAGTGGGTATGCTCCACGTGAGCTGTCCTACCCTGGAGCCCTTGTCCTGGGATCCTCCCAGTCATTTTGGACAGAGTTGCTCCTCCGGTAGAATTCTCCCACAACGTGACAGTAGCCATGGGGCTGCCCTGATGAAGGCCCTCTGTAGGCTTTCCCCTGCTGGGGCACCCCATCCCCAGGGGTCCCTCACCTCTTGGAAAAAACTCATCCAGACCAAAGCTAGGGGCTGAGAGGGCAGGACATGACTTGTCCAGTCCCTCTCCATGCTCTAGAAATGCCCTTGGTGCTGGGGGGAGGCCTCCTCTGCCCCAGCCGCTCCCAGAAGCTCACCCTCGGTCCTTCCTACTCTCCCCTCCAGCTGGATGCTGATGATGCCAAGCCGACCTTCAATGAAGAGGAAGGTCGGGATGAGTACAACGAGGTGACCATGCCCGTGTGAGGGGAAGACATGGGCTTCCGAGCTCCCTCCACCCTCCCACTTCCCCACACTCCCAGGAGAAGCAGAAGTTCATGGGTATCTCATGGACCCTCGTATCCCTCCTGGGGTAGCTACTGGAGCCCCAGGGTTGTGGGTGGGGGATGGGAGGGGTGTCTAGAAACCCTTCCATGAGGGGTAAACCAGCTTCTATATCTAGAAATGGTCAGTAGGGTCCACACTGGGGATTTTGCTGTGCGGTCTCTCCTGCTGCCACGCTGCCATGTGGGGCTCCTAAGCTGGAGGGCTTAGATCTGAGCCAGCCTCTTCATAGCACAGACAGAGGCAGTAGCAAGGGAGGTAGGGAGGTAGAGGGGGTGGGGTTCAGGTTCCTGCATGCTGTGTGACCTTGGGCAAGTCCCTTGACGTCTCCAGCCTCTGTTTCCTCTTCTGTAAAATGGGTATATTTAGAATAATACCCACATTACAGGATGGTTACTGAGGACCGAAGACAAATGTGGAAAAGGGTTCTTGTCAGCTCTGAAAGGACTAGCATATGGTAGTTATCATTCTTCTCTAGGCCGGCCCAAGGTCACGCAGCTCCTGAGTCGTATAGCTGGGATTTGAACCAGGTCTCCTGACTCTGAGGCCAGAGCCCTGTGTTCTACCTGTCACCTACCTTCCCATGCTTAGAGATGCCCCAGCTGACTCCCCACCTCCCCTACTCTGTTCCCAGCCGCATCCTGGGGACCCTCTTCTCTGGGGCAGAGGGAGGTGTTCTGGTGAGGGCAAGGTGGCGGTAAGGATACAGTCAGGCCTGGGACTCAGGACTCCAAAGGCTCACTCCCTCCTCCCATTCTCACACTCATTCACACATTCATTCATTCCACAAACATTTATGGAGGGCCCCAGACCCCGCAGACACAGAGGCAACTGAGACGAGACCCTGCAGTGGGGTGGGAGGGAGTTGGGGGGGGGCAATGCACAAATCTGTTCTAGATTTGGATGGGGGGCGGGAGGAAATGGGGGGAAGGGAGGGAGGTTTGTAACTTATTGATTGTATTTTCTAAGAACTCTCATTGTACTCTGGCTTCCCCCAAACACCCAGGCCTCTAGTTTGAGACACAGTGTCCACGGTCTTACTCCAGCTGAATCTTGGGGGCGAACCCAGATTTGATCAACTGGCAGAAGGGCCAGTGGGTTCTGCAGAATATGGGCATAATCTATTTTTTTTACAAAACAAAAATATAAAAAGAGCTGGAAGTCATGAGAAATGGTTGAAACAGAGAGTCAGGAGCTGGGGGCAGCCCTGAAGGCTGACAGCCGCCTCTCACCACTTCCCTGTGCTATGCCTCAGATTCCTCATCAGGAAAATGGGGATGATAATGGTACCTACCTTGTAGGATTGTCATAAGGATTAAATGAGATAGTAAAGTGCATATGCTTAGCATAGCCTGATCTCAGGCCTCAGAAGAAGCGCAAAGACTTTAGCTGCTGGTGTGGTGATGCTCACTGGGATGGCCCCGCCCCCTCCTTCCTGCTCCTTGAACACCCCTAAGGAAAGCGGAAAGAAAGTCACCCACTAGGCTAGCACACTTCCCCTTGATGCTTGGTTATAGGTTTTGCCAATAAATGCGTCTGTGGTGGAGTGACTGCCTTGCTGGCCTTTCCCTTCCCAGATTCAGGGGGCCAAGAGGTCTTCTCTTGGTTGGACCAGGTGGGCAGGGCATGCTTGGTGGGGAGCAGGTGCCAGGACTGTAAACTTGGGTGGGGGCAGGGAGAGCCAGGCTGGGGGGTTGGCAACGGTGCTGGGGCTGGGACAGAACTGGTGGCCAGGAGTCCTGCGGTGGAGAGGGCCAGCCGCCAGTGAGAGGGTGTGAGAGCTGAGGGAAGGCACATTGACACTCTGGACATCCTTCTTCAGGACAAGCAAGACCCCTGTCCTGTGGGCCCCACGTCCCTTTGGGCCAGGCAGAGCCTTGGCCTACACTCATCACCTCATCACTCTGGGCAGCACCTCTGAAGGGGACTCCCAGGGAGGGAATGCAGTTTGCCCTCAGTTACACAGGCACAGCGTCTCTTGACCAGCGTTTCCACTAGCCCTCACTCATGTCCCCGTGGAGGACCAGCTGCTTCCAGCCATTCTAGGGGGCTGCTGAGCCAGGAGTCACTCTCCCCTGAAGGGGAGGCTGCCAAAACAGAACCCCTCCCCTCCTTTCTGAGCCTTCCAGCAAGAGGTCAGTGCCATGCTGGGCTGTCTGGCTTCCTTCCCTGCATCTATATTTACTTGCTGCCTATCCCCAGCTGACCCCTCCTGGGCTGCCCAGGGCAGCTGCCCAAGGGCCAGAGAGCCACCTCGGCCCCAAGGAGAGCAGTCCCGGCTGTCCACTCCTATGCCCAGCAACTTTGTGCCCCCACAGCAGTTGGCCTGTCCTCGGGGCTTGCCAGAACCCCACTGGCCATCTTGAGCCAGGAAGGCATTAGGGAAGTGTGAAGGCCATAGAAATCAATCCAATTGACTTCCTGCCTGTCCTGAGGCCCTCCTCCCCTTGCATTTCCTGCCCCCACCTCAACAGATGCCAGGACCCACTCTCTCCACCCCTTCCCCCACATTTCCTCTAAGAGCTGTCCTTCTGCCCCACTCCAACCCCCCAATACATACACACTCTCTCAAAATCTCAGCAGTTTTAAATGCTGCTCACCCATTCAACACCATTTTTTTAAAACCTTAACAAATGTAAAAGAACTGAAATCATAGGAAGTATGATCAATGCCCATAACAGAATTAAATTAGAAATCAATACCAGAGGGGTGCCTGGGTGGCTCAGTGGGTTAAAGCCTCTGCCGTTGGCTCAGGTCAGGATCCCAGGGTCCTGGGATTGAGCCCCGCATCAGGCTCTCTGCTCAGCAGGAAGCCTGCTTCCTCCTCTCTCTCTTTGCCTGCCTCTCTGCCTAATTGTGATCTTTCTCTGCCAAACAAATAAATAAAATCTTAAAAAAAAAAAATAAATAAAGGCAATCTTAAAAAAAAAAAAAAGAAAGAAAGAAAGAAATCAATACCAGAAAGATACCTGGGAAAAAAAAAACAACAAGCCTCTAAATATTTGAAAACCCAGCAAGTCACTTGTAAATAACCTATGGGTCAAAGATGAAGTCTTAAGGGAAATTAGAAAATATTTTAAAAGTGAACACAGATGAAAACAGATCAAAATTTGTGGGATGCAATTAAGCAGTGTCTAGAGGGAAACAGTATTAAATGCTTAAGTCAGAAGATAAGAAAGATTCAACTCAGTAATTTAAGCTTCGACCTTTAAAAACTGGAGAAGGGTGTCCCGCTGGCTCAGTCAGTAGAGCATGTGACTCTTGACCTCAGGGTTGTGAGTTCGAGCACCATGTTAGTAAAAAAGTTTACTTAAAACAAAAACAAAAACAAAACTAGAAAAGAAGAGCAAATTAGAACCAAGATAAGCAGAAAGAGAGAAATAATCAAGATTGACCAGAAATCAATGAAATTGAGAACAAACAATAGAGAAAATCAGTGAAACCAAAATTAGTTTTTTGGGGGAAAAAATCAATAAAACTGAAACTTCTAGCCATACTGACCAAAAAAAAGGAGAACTGTAAATTTTAAATAACAGAAATTAGAGGACATCACTACAGACCCTAAGACATTAAAAAAATAGCAAAGAATACTACAAATATAAATATCCATAACTTTCACAACTTAGATGAAATTAACAAATTCTTTGAAAAAATGCACGTCAAAGCTCATTCAAAAAGAAATAGAGACAACAATAACAACAAAACAACCCCATGCAAAAATAAGTAAAGAACTTGAATAGACATTTCTCCAGAAAAGATCTACAAATGGCCAATAAACATGGGAAAACATGACCAACATCACTATTCATTAGGGAAATACACATCAAAACTACAATGAGATACCACCTCATACCCATTAGGATGGCAGAAGGAAGGAAGGAAGGAAGGAGGAAGAAGGGAGGGAGGAAGGAAAAAAGGAAGAAAGGAAGATGAAACAAAGTGACAAGTGTTGGCAAGGATGTAGAGAAATTGAACCCCCTGTGCACTGTTGGTAAGAATGGAAAATAGGGTACTGCTCCTGTGAAAAACAGTTTGGTGCTTCCTCAAAAAATTAAAAACAGGATTATCATATAATCCAGCAATTCCACTTCTGGGTATATACCCCAAAGAATTGAAAGCAGGGTCTCAAAGGGATATTTATGTACCTATGTTCATTGCAGCATCATTCATAATAGCTAAAACTCGGAAGCTTATCTAAAACTTATCCATTTGATGAACAAATGGATAAGCAAAATGTCATCTATACATATAATAGAATATTATTTAGTTTTAAAAAGAAAGGAAATTGTGACACATGCTGAAATGTGAATGAACCTTAAGGGCATTACACTAAGTGAAACCAACCACACACAAAAAGACAATGCATGATTCCACTTCTAGGAGTTACTTAAAGTAGTCAAAAATCGTAAAGACAGGGGCGCCTGGGCGGCTCTCTGGGTTAAAAGCCTCTGCTTTCGGCTCAGGTCATGATCCCAGGGTCCTGGGATCAAGCCCCACGGTCCTGGGATCAAGCCCCATATCAGGCTCTCTGCTCAGTGGAGAGCCTGCTTCCTCCTCTCTCTCCCTGCCTGCCTCTCTTGCCTACTTGTGATCTCTGTCTGTCAAATAAATAAATAAAATCTTTAAAAAAAATTGTAAAAACAGAAAGTGGAACAGCGATTGCTAGGGGCTGGGGAGGGGGCATGGGAAGTTATTGTTTAATGGGGATGGAGTTTCAGTTTTGCAAGATAAAAAGAGTTCTGGAGATGGTTGGTGGTGATGATTGACAATGTTATGAAGGTACTTCATTCATATCATTGCACTGTAGACTTAAAAATACTAAAGATGGTAAATTTTATGTTAAATGTATTTTACCACAATTTTTAAAAGATTTTATTTATTAATTTATTTATTTAAGATAGAGAGTATGAGAAAGAGAGCATGAGCTGATGGAGAAGCCCTGCTGAGCAGGCTGCCAGACTTGGGGCTTAATCCCAGGACCCTGAGATCATGACCTGAGCCGAAGGCAGAGTCTTAACAACTGAGCCACCCAGGTGCTCTTACTTTACCACAATTTTTAAAAACAGGAAAAATAATACATTAAATTAAGTAGTATAGCAAAGGGGAAAAACCAGAAACAAAACAAAAGGAACAACAACAAAAAAGTGATAAAGACTTCTGATTTTTGACCCAGCATATAAGAAGCCTGGAAATCTTCACTCTACCCTAACAGCAAATAAAAAGCTAAACAAACTGATAGATCAAAAATTCTTCTTAGATCTGTCAGAGAAGTGAGGTTACAGGGCAAACTGTCCCTGCCCAAATTGGAAATACAAACGGACAGATGCAGAGAATCACAATTTACCTGACCAGAAACTTCCACAGGAAGCAGGTAGGAAAACCTGAACTATAATTGACAAATTTCTGGAGGCTTCGTGTAGACATATCGGAGAGGTAAAAACTCCAGGAGACCCAGTCATATGGGGACCCCAAGCCTCTGTGAGTTATCTCCAAGGACTCCGCCAGTCCTCACAGTGAATATCAGAGAAAAATCCCCTCCTGCAGGGAGAGAGGAAAGGGAGCCCTTTTGAAATACGGCAGAGCATTTTGTTCTTCTTTACTAGGTTTGCCCTCAGGAGAAACCATTTTACCACAGCCTAACCTGTTGGGGTTTTATCAGAGCATAACCTAACTGGGAAGGGTAATATCCAACTCCAGCCCCTTGTAGCCATCCTGTCCCACCTAAGGGGAGAAAAAAAGCAAGAAGCATGGTGAAGTTCCCTTATGTATGTCTATGTATAAGTGAAATGGACGGCAGCAATGATACAAGGGATAGGAGGGAGAAATTAGGAATATTTTCTTATTATATTTGCAGGGACGCCAGATATTTGCAGGGATTCCTGGGTGGCTTAGTCATTAAGCATCTCCCTTCAGCTCAGGTCATGATCCCAGGGTCTTGGGATTGAGCCCCACATCAGGCTCCCTGCAAAGCAGGGAGCCAGCTTCTCTGCTGTGTTCTCTCTCTCACTGTGTCTCTCTCTGTCAAGTAAATAAATAAAATCTTTTAAGAAAAATAAGGTATTTGCAGTACCCATGAAGTGGTAGAGTGTTATTTGATAGTAGACTTGGATTAGTTGTAAATATGTATTGCAAACTCCAGAGCAACCACTAAAAAAAAGTGGGGGGAAAATGACATGATAAAAAAAGGAGCGAAAATGGAATCATACAAAATACTCAGTTAAAATCACAAAAGGCAGAAAAAGTGTGGAAGACAAAATAGGAACAGATAGAAAATGGTAAAAATATGGTAGATATTAATCCAAGTATATCAGTGATCACCTTAAATGTGAATGGTCTAAATATACCACCTGAACACCAGAGATTGTCAGAGTGGATCAAAAAACAAGATCCAACTCTATGTTATCTATGAGAAATGCACTTCAGACAGAGCTGACTTCAGTACCAGGAAAGCTGTCAAGGATGGAGAAAGACAAGAAAACAGAACAATACAAGCCTGACAACAGAGCATCAAAATACATGAGGCAAAAACAAATAGATCTGCAAAGAGAAGGAGTCTAGTATGATATTTGGAGACTTTAACATCCTTTTATCTGAAATAGGTCCAGCAGGCAGAACATTGGTAAGGACATAATTGAACTCAACAACACAAGGAATAAACTGTATGTAATTGACATCCATACATTACTCATCCAACAGCAGAAAACACATTCTTCTCAAACTCATGTAGAATATTCACCAAGGTGTATCATATCCTGGGCCATAAACTACACTTTAGCAAATATAAAAGTATAGAAATCATTGCAGTGTCTAATCTCAGACCATGATGTAACTGAACTGGAAATTGACAGAAAAATAGCTGGGGGGGGGGGGAGTTTTCAAGATGAAGCAGCATACTTTTATTTTATTTTTTAAAAGATTTTATTTATTTATTTGACAGAGAGAGAGAGATCACAAGTAGACAGAGAGGTGGGTGGGGGAAGCAGGCTCCCAGCTGAGCAGAGAGCCCAATGCGGGGCTCGATCCCAGGACCCTGAGACCATGACCTGAGCCGAAGGCAGAGCCACCCAGGCGCCCCAACAGCGTACTTTTAAATAACACATGGGTCAACGAAGAAATCTCAAGAGAGATTTTCAAATATTTCGAACAAAATGAAAATACAACTTATCAAAATTTGTAGAATGCAGCAAAAGCATTGCTTAGAGAAAAATTTATAGTATCAAATTCAAATATTTGTAAAGAAGAAATGTCTGCAGCAGCTGGGTATCTCCATCGGTTAAACATTGGACTTTTGACCTCAGGGTGGTAAGTGCAAGCCCCATGCTGGGCATGGAGCCTACTCAAAAAAGAAGAAGAAGAAGAAAACTCTAAAATCATAATCTAAGGGGCGCCTGGGTGGCTCAGTGGGTTAAAGCCTCTGCCTTTGGCTCAGGTCATGATCCCAGGATCCTGGGATCGAGCCCCGCATCGGGCTCCCTGCTCAGCAAGGAGTCTGTTTCTCTCTCTCTCTGCCTGCCTCTCTGCCTACTTGTGATTTCTGTCTGTCGGGTAAATAAGTGAAATCTTAAAACAAACAAACAAACCATAATCTAAGCTTCCACCTTAGGAAACAAGAAAGAGAAGAGCCATTTGTATCAAATTAAGCAGAATAAAATAAATTATAAAAATCAGAGCTGAGGAGGCATCCCCTCCTCAGCTCTGATTTTTATAATTTATTATATGCCTGGGTGGCTCAGTTGGTTAAGCGACTGCCTTCGGCTCAGGTTGTGATCCTGGAGTCCCCGGATCAAGGTCTCCATATTCAGTAGGCAGTTCACTTCTCCTTCTGACCCTCCCTTTCTCATGCTCTCTCTCTCTCTCATTCAAATAAATCAATAAATAAAAATCTTTTTTTTTTTATTTGAGAGAGAGAGATTGAGAATGAGAGAGAGAGAGAGCATGAGAGGAGAGAGGTCATCTGGAGAAGCAGACTCCCTGCTGAGCAGGGAGCCGAATTCGGGACTGGATCCTGGGACTCCAGGATCATGACCTGAGCTGAAGACAGTTGCTTAAACAACTGAGCTACCCAGGCTCCCAATAAATAAAAATCTTAAAAAAAAAAATCAGAGCTGAGTGGTGCCTGGGTGGTCAGTTGAGTGACTGACTCTTGGTTTCAGCTCAGGTCATGGTCTCTAGGTCCTGAGGTCGAGTCCCACCTTGGGCTCAAGGGGTAGTCTGCTTGAGATTCTCTCTCTTCCTCTGCCCCTCTCCCACCACTAAAATAAATAAGTAAGAATAAAAATTAGAGCTGAAATCAATGAAATTGAAAACAAGGAATCAATAGAGAAAATCAACAAAATCAAAAGCTGTGTTTGTTTGTTTGTTTGTTTTTAAATCAGTACATTTCTAGGTAGGCCAACTTAAAAAAAAAAAGAGAGAAGACACAGATTACTAATATCAGAAGTGAAAGGACATCACTACAGATCTCACAGGGATTGAAAGGATATGCAGGAATGTTATAAACAACTCCACAAATTTGGTAAATGGATGAAATGAACCAATTCCTTGAAAGGATACCATCTGTCAAAATTCACACAAGAAGAAATGGACAACCTGAATAAGCCTATCTCCATTAAAAAATTGAATCAATAATTAATAACCTTTCAAAACGAGAAGTATCAGGCCCAGATGTGTTCACTGGGCCTGTGTTCTATCACACATTTAAGGAAGAAATTAAACCAGTTCTCTACACTTTCTTCCAGAAGATAGAAACAGAGGGGATACTTCCTAAAACATTCTGTGAAGCCAGCCTCACCCTAATACCCAAATTAAAAATTATAAGAAAACCACAGATCAATAACTCTCATAAATATAAGTGCAAAAATCCTCAAAAAACTACGAGCTAATTGAATTCCACAATGTATAACAAGAATTATACACCACAACCAAGGAGGATTTATTTTAGGCATGTAAAGCTGGTTCAACACTAAAAAAATCAATTCCTATAATCCATCACATCAATAAGCCAAAGAAGAAAAGTTATACTATCATATTAATGGGATGGATCACTTGACAAAATTTAATACCCATTCATGATAAAAACTCTCAGCATATTAGGAATAAAGAGGAATTCCCTCTGTTTGATAAAGACCATCTACAAAAAATATACAGCCAACATCATACTTCATGGTAAGAAACTTGGGGACGCAGGTGGCTCAGTTGGTTCAGCAGTTGGACGCAGTTGGACGCAGGTGGCTCAGTTGGTTTAGGCTCAGGTTGTGATCTCAGCGTTGTGAGGTTGAGCCCTTGTCATTGGGCTCCATGCTCAGTGGGGAGCCTGTTTGGGATTCTTTCTGCCCTTCTCCCTCTGCCCGCCACCCACCCCATACACACACTCTCTTTAAATAAAAAAATAAACAAATAAAATCTTTTAAAAAAAATGATGAGAAACTCATTTTCCCACTAAGATCCAGAATAAGGCAGGATGTACCCTCTCGTCACTGTTTTCCTTTCTTTCCTTCTTTCTTCCCTCTTTCATTCCTTCCTCCCTCCCACCCTCTTCCTTCCTTCCTTCCTTTCTTTCTCTCTTCCTTTCTGCTTCATTTATTTATTTGAGAGGGAGAGCAAGCAAGGGGAGGGGCAGAGGGCGAGAGTCTCAAGCAGATTCCCCGCTGAGTCTGGCACTGACACAGGGCTCGATCTCAGGACCCTGAGATCACGACCTGAGCTGGAACCAAGAGTCAGATGCTCAACTGACAGGCCACCCAGGTGCCCTGCCACTGCTTTTCAATGTCATACTGGAAATCCTAGCTAAAACAGTAAGAGGAGAAGAGAAACAAAGGAAAAGTTACACAAATTGGGAAGGAAGAAATAAACATCTTTATTTACAGATGACATGATCATCCATATAGAAAATCTGAAAGAACTAACAATAACAACAATAAAAAACTTCCTGGAACTAATAAATGATTCTAACAAGGTTGTAGTACCAAGGTTAATATACAAAAGTCAGGGGCACCTGGGTGGCTCAGTGGGTTAAAGCATCTGCCTTCAGCTCAGGTCATGATCCCAGGGTCCTGGGATGGAGCCCCGCATCGGGCTCTTTGCTCAGCGGGGAGCCTGCTTCCCTTCCTCTCTCTCTGCCTGCCTCTCTGCCTACTTGTGATCTGTCTGTCAAATAAATAAATAAAATCTTTAAAAAATATATACAAAAGTCAATCATTTTCCTATATACCAGCAATAAACAAGAGGAATTAGAAATGAAAAATGTGGGCGCCTGGGTGGCTTAGTCGTTAAGCATCTGCCTTCAGTTCAGGTCATGATCCCAGGATCCTGGGATTGAGCCCCGCATTGGGCTCCCTGCTAGGTGAAAAGCCTGCTTCTCCCTCTCCTACTCCCCCTGCTTGTTTTCCCCTCTCTCCCTGTATCTATTTCTGTCAAATAAATAAAATCTTTAAAAAAAAAGAAATTAAAAAATGTATTATCATTTATATTAACACTCAAAGTGAAATATTGAAATATAAATCTAACAAAATATGTGTAAGAACTATATGAGGAAAACTACAAAACTCTGAGAAAAGATATCAAAGAACTACCTAAATGGAGAAATTTCAATGTCCATGGATAGGAAACCTCAATATTGTTTTGGGGTTTTAAATAAGATATTTTATTTATTTATTTATTTATTTATTTGAGAGAGAAGCAGAGAGACCGAGCATGAGTGGGGGAAGGGGCAGAAGAAGAGGGACAGACAAGCAGACTCCCCACTGACTGAGGAACCCAACACAGAGCCCAATC
Source organism: Mellivora capensis (assembly GCA_004024625.1). NCBI lineage: Eukaryota > Metazoa > Chordata > Mammalia > Carnivora > Mustelidae > Mellivora > Mellivora capensis. The sequence continues at coordinate 4,633 of PISX010003621.1, read as the reverse complement.
CCAGGACCCCAACATCATGGCTTGAGCTCAAGTCAAATATTTAACTCACAGAGCCACCCAGGCACCTCAGAAAGCTCAATGTAGTTAAGATGGCATTCTTGCCAGGCGCCTGGGTGGCTCAGATGTTTGGGCATCTGCCTTCAGCTCAGGTCATGATCCCTGGGTCTTGGAATCAAGTCCTGCATGGGGCTCCCTGCTTGGTGGGGAGCCTGCTTCTCCCTCTGCCTCTCTCTCTCTCTGTCATGAATGAATAAATAAAATCTTTAAAAAGAAAAGATGTCATTCTTGCCATTTTGATCTATAGTTTCAAAGCAGTCTCAATCAAACTGCCATCAAGTTATTTTGTGGCTATTGGCGAACTTCTTCTAAGGTTTGTATGGAGACGAAAACGACCTAGAATAGCCAATACAATATTGAAGGAGAAGAACACAATTGGAGAACTGATACTACTCGACTTCAAGACATACCATAAAGCTACAGTAATCAAGACAGTGTGGTATTGGCCAAAGAATAGACAGATCAATGGAACATAATAGAGAGCCCAGAAATAGACCCACATAAATATACTCAACTATCTGACAAAAGAACAAAAGCAATACAACAGAGGAAAGTAGTCTTTTCAACAAATGGTGCTAGACATCCACATGCAAAAAAAAGTAATCTAAGTAGACCTTATATCTGTCACCAAAAAATTAACGTAAAATGGATCATAGTCTTAAATATAAGTTACAAACCTATAGGGGCGCCAGGCTGGCTCAGTGGGTTAAAGCCTCTGCCTTCTGCTCAGATCATGATCCCAGGGTCCTGGGATCAAGCCCGGCATGGGCTCTCTGCTCGGCTCCCTCCCGCCCCTGCCTGCCTCTCTGCCTACTTGTAATTTCTGTCTGTCAAATAAATAAAATCTTTAAAAAAAATTACAAACCTATAAAACTCAGAGATAACATAGGAGAAAACCTAGATGACCTTGGATGTGGTGATCACTTTTTAGACACAACACCAAAGGCATGAAAGACAAAATCGATAAACTGGAATTTATTAAAATAAGAAAAAAGTTCTGCTCTACAAAAGACAGTGTCGAGACAATGAGAAGACAAGCCACAGACTGGGAGAAAATACTTGCAAAAGATATGTCTGATATCAGACTATTATTCAAAATACACAAAGAAGACTTAAAAGTCGACAAGAAGAAAATGAACAACCTGATGAAAAAAATGGGCAAAAGATCTGAACAGAGATCTCACCAAAAAAGATCTGCAGAGGACAACTAAGCATATGAAGATATTTGATATCATATGCCATTAAGGAATTGCAAATTAAAATAATGAGATATCACTACACATCTATTAGAATGGCTAAAATCCAAAAACATTGACAACGCCATTTGGCAATATTATATGTCCAATATATTTATATTTTATGATACAGGAATTCCACTCCTGGAAATATACCCAGGAGGAATGAATCCATATATCCACAAAAAGATACGCACAAGAATGTTTGAAGCTGCTTTATTCTTTTTTTTTTTTTTTAAGATCTAATTTATTTATTTGACAGAGAGAGATCACAAGTAGGCAGAGACGCAGGGTGAAGCAGGCTCCCTGCTGAGCAGAGAGCCCAATGCAGGGCTCGATCCCAGGACCCTGAGATCATGACCTGAGCTGAAGGCAGATGCTTAACCCACTGAGCCACCCAGGGGCCCCGAACCAAATTTATTCTTAATAATCAAAAACTAGATACAACCCAAATGACAACTGAAGGCAGAAAGGATAAAGTGTGATGTATTCATTCGATGAAACACTGCATAGCAATGAAAACTAAGGAACCATGGCTACATTCAACATCACAAATTAATCTCAGACATAACGTTGAGTGAAACAGGTTGCGTGTAAAGGAGTTACATAGGTATGATTCTTCATATATGAACTCCAGAAGCAGACTCTATGGCAATGGAGCTCAGAACTGGTGACATCCGGGGGGGAATATTGACTCTGAGGAAGCTTTCTAGATAGAAACACTCCATACCTTGATCTGGGTGGCAGTTACATTATGTATATGTACACACGTATCAAAAGCAAACAGTAAACTTAAAATGTGGGTACTTTGTTATCCTTAAAAAAAAAAAAGGAAAAAATTTATCAATTGTAATTATTTTACCCATTAAAAAAACCCAAACAGGAGCATCTGGGTGGCTCAGTCATTAGGCTGCTGCCTTCCTTCAGGTCAGGGATGAGCCCCACATCCAGCTGCCTGCCGAGCGGGAGGCCTGCTTCTCCCTCTCCCACTCCTCCTCCCCCTACTTGTGTTCTCTCTCTAGCTGTGTCTGTCAAATAAATAAATAAAATCTTTAAAAGAAATAAATAAAAGGAACACCCAAAGACTTAAAAAAAAAAAAAGAAAGAAAGAAAGAAAGAAAAGAAAAGAAAAACAGGGGCACCTGGGTGGCTCAGTTGGTTAAGCATCTGCCTTTGGCTCAGGTCATGATCCCTGGGTCCTGAGGTCCTGGATCAAACTCCTAGTCAGGCTCCCTGCTCAGTGGGAAGTCTGCTTCTCCCCCTCCCTATGCCCCTCCCCCTTGCTAGTGCAGGAGCCACACCCCCTCTCTCTTGCTTCTCCCAAATAAATAAATAAAAATCTTTAAGAGAAAAAGAAAAAATAAGGGACAGCAGCTTAGGGAAAAAAAAAGGGAAGTCTTTATGTCATCATCTTGAATAAACATTAAAAAACAGAATATTTCCAATATATATTAAAATACATTATTTTGAGAATAATGTTCATCTGTGTACCATCAAATAAATAAATAAATAAATAAATAAATAAATAAAATCACTCCATGTTCCCCAGGAATTCAAGCACCACACTTTGGTTAACGCATTCCAGGCACACTAGGGGTTTGATGCGAGCTGGTGCTGGGATATTGGCAACCTGGGGAAGGGCTGGGGCCAAGTGGAGCAGGTGTAGCCAGGATTATGCCTTGTTACCAGCCTGGGCTGGGCTTGTGGAATGCGGAGGCTCTGCTTCAAGGTACAGGGCAGAAAACTGGAAGGGGGGGGAGGGTAAATTGGGAGAAGGGGCAAAGAAAAAGGACCAAGGGCAGATTCCCTCATGCTCTGGCCCATAGCCCAAGTCCTAGACTCCTGACCTCACCAGAGACGCAATAGATGTAAAACAAGGCAGTTGGTTTCCAAGTGGGAAGAGTGCCAGCCATGATTTTTGCAGCCCAAGGAATGAAAAATCAATAATAATCATTTTTATGATTCATGTTCATCCTGTTTCATTCCAGACCACTTTACCGAAAGGCCCCTTGGCCCAGCCAAGAAGCTTAGGGCCAGGAGCCAGGACACCTGGGCTCCAGATCTCTACGTGGAAGACTTGGGCCTTTCTTGGGATCTAAGATTATCAATTGTGGCAAGTGACATTGTGGAGAATTCTACAGTTTACGTATCTGTCCTCTCATTTGACCCTCCAACCCTGGGAAGGAAAGCAGAGAACGCAGGATTGCTATTCTCCTTTTATAGACAAGGAAACAGGATCAGGTGAGGTTAAAAGACTTGACCAAACATGCACTGTTTAAGGTGGGGAAACTCAGGTGGGAGCTGAGACTTCTGACTCCAAATCCTTTACTCTTTAACAGTCAAAATAAGAAAGGCAATTCCTGCCTTCTCCAAGTACAGTCTGAGAAGCATTGAGCCTACACAAAACGCCCTGGGTATGTTCCAAGGGCAGACCTGGATTTGTGGAGCCTTAACTTGTACAGAGGACGGGGGTCTTTAACAAAAATCATACCAAACGATGAAATAAAATTAAGAATGAGGCATTGCACAGGTCCCACAGATGAGGAGCCATTAGCTCCAGGTTCATTAGCAACAAGGTAAATCGGCCTCTCCTACGTGCCCTGCCCACTCAAAAATCCGGTCACACCAGATCTTAGCAGGGGTTTCCTCTCTGTTTGTAAAACGTGGCAGATGTGGGCTGTGGAAGCCCTGGGAAAGGAATCTCATTCCTCCCAGGAGACAGGAGGAATTACAGCGGCAGGGAGGCCGCTGAGTGAGGATGGAAAAGGCTGCGTGCCAGGGGAGAGTCCAGAGGGGCTGGTGACCCAGCTGGCCGCGACCTGGGCAGTCAGCAGTGTCGGCGTGGGAGACTGGCCGCCCGGGAGCCCCCGGAGCCTGGAGCAGTGGGGCTACCCGGGAGCGACGCCCCAGACTGCGGGCGAGCCGGTGGGAAGCCGCCGCTCTCCAGGCTCCTGGCTCCCCGCGTTCCTGACAGCCCTTCCTCCGAGGAGCGGAGGCACAGGCGGACGACCACGGCCGACAGCAGTGGGAGGGTGGATGGTGGTCCCCGCCCAGGCCTTTTCGATCCCCGGCCCGCAGGACGGTGGAGTGCTGGAGGCCTACGCGAAGGCTACCCCGCGGCGGCTTGGGCGGCAAGACCGGGTGCCAGGCTCCCCTCGCGGCTCCCCGCCGCCGCAGGGGGGAGAAGCGGGGGGAGCAGCGCCCGCGGCCTGCTTTCCCAGGGCTGGCCAAGCCTTTTTGACAAGCTGATTGCATGGCGGGGATTGGCTGGTCCCGGCGTGACGCCGGTAACAACAAAGGTGGAGTTGGAAGAAATTAGATTAAAGGAGAGGGGGGGAAAA